>CAAE01008492.1:94669-105432 GCA_000180735.1 Tetraodon nigroviridis | reverse complement strand
GGCACAAACAAACAACCCAGTAATGAACCTTACAACACACTTCCAACTAACCCAACACCAACAGACCCTACTAAACAGGGTCTATCCTTTGTACCGACCAAGACAATACCCACAACGGTACGACAGGACCTAACAACAGACCTCCGAAAGTACCATAGACGACTTAAACTGGCAACATACTTTGGACCAGGAACAACAACACCAGGGAAAACATTCACAAACCACTCAGAATGGGAACCCAACCCCAGACCAACTAACAACCAGACTGCTGGAACTCATGGACCGTGATGGGAAACACCTCTCGAACCTTAAATACACTCCGTAAAGACCAAATCTACCACCGGAGGAAGAAGAAGCATTAGACACCCTCATCAAGACCCGTGGCATTATAATTAAACCCACTGATAAAGGCAGTGTCGTGGTCATCATGGATCTAGCGGACTACGCATCGGAAGCACTCCGACAACTACAAAATACCGACGACTACACTCCCCTACCAGGACCAATATTCACGGAAACGGCTGATCTAATTGCTGAAGAACTCAAAAACCTACACTCCACCGGAGTCATAAGTAAAAAACAGCTTAAATACCTAAAGGGACAATCCCCTCCTCGTCCACGCTATTTTTACTTACTGCCAAAGATCCACAAACCAATGGAAAAATGGACAGTCCCGCACCGCATCCCACCAGGCCGCCCCATAGTCTCTGACTGCAGCAGTGAAAGCTACAGGATAGCGGAATACCTGGATTACTTTCTTACACCATTATCCACAAAACACAAGAGCTACATTAGGAACACAACACTTTCTGGAACAAGTAACAGCCCTACAGTTAACGGAACCATGCCTCTTATTTACAATGGATGTCAATAGTCTTTACACAAACATTGACATCCCACTGGGCATAGAATCCATAAAAAGGATCCTGTCACGCTACCCAGACCCTGACAGACCAGATGAAACACTGATGAGGCTGCTACATATCAGCCTAACGAGGAACGACTTTGTCTTTCAGGACAAATTCTATTTACAAATCAAAGGCACGGCGATGGGAAAACGCTTCGCCCTGGCCTACGCAAACATCTACATGGCAGAGTGGGAGGGAACGGCCTTCCTCAAATGCAAACACCTGCCATTGATATACCTACGGTACCTGGATGACATGGGGAATCTGGACACACTCCAAAGAAGAATTTGAGACTTTTGTCCAAACCCTAAACTCACACCACACATCCATCAAAGTGGAACCGCAAATAAGCGAGATCGAGGTAAACTTCTTGGACGCAACAATATTCAAGGGACCAGACTTCAAGGACACCGGTAAACTGGACTCAAAATTATATGTTAAACCCACGGACACACACGCTCTTCAACATCGGAACAGCTTCCACCCAAAACATGTCTTTGGGGGAATTGTGAAATCGCAACTGATCCGCTTCTCCCGCATTAGTACACGACCACAGGATTTTAACAATGCCAGAAAGGAACTGTTCACGGCCCTAAGAAGGAGGGGATACTCCAGACAGTACCTGAGGAGGATCAGAAAAACAGAACATGGTACACAGCAATGAAGAACAGACCAAACAAAAGATTCCACTGGGGGTGACCTACTCCACATAGGGGAAAAAGGGGCTGTTAGAACACTGAAGAACAATTTCCAACAAACCATGGAGGGATCTACGATGGCAAACTCCTTCAGAGTAGTACCAGCCTAGGGGAAAAACCCGAACCTCAAGCACCGTAACGCTGGGCAGAGCCAAAGTCACACCAGCAGTTTCAAAAACGAAACCCAAAGAAAATACATGGAAGAGCATATACAACAAGGCAACAGGTTATGCATACCAACTACCTAAACACATTCCAAAGACACAGAATAACTGTGTTTATGTCATTAAGTGCATGAAATGCCACAAACTTTATATAGGAGAGACAGGAAATGCACTTAACACTCGACTATCTCAACACAGATACGTCATTAGGACCCATACACCGGCAACAACCTCTTTGGTCGGTCACTTCCACAGACATGGAGTTAACAATCTAACCCTACGACCACTGGAACATGACCCCACTTGGACAATGGAACAACGGAGAACAAGAGAACGACACTGGATAAGAGTCAGGCAAGAGTCAGGGCCTGCCTGACTCTTGTCAGGCAGGCAACATAAAACCGCTCAGCTGTGGTTATGTCATGGCGCATTGCTTTTGCAACGTTGCTCCATGATGTTGGTGAGCCTACCAAAAGACAACACACAGAGAGAAAGTAAGTATGCAATGCTGAGAAAGTTATTTTGAAAGGAGAAGGACCTTGCCTGTGTGGCAACACTGGCGCGAATTTTGCTGAATTTGCAAGTTCCTCGGCACTTTGCATCTTTCCATGCCATGTCCAGGAACTTGTTGGGCTTGTCCAGCTGACGGCTGTTCAAATAATGGAAGATGTAATCAGTGCCTTGCAGTTTTCTTCTTTTACAAAGGGCATTGAGAAACAAAAGCCACTCGTATTCCTCCTTGACGAGGGAAACTGAGGCTTGGCCAAAGCTGCAAACCGTTTTGTGGTCGTCCACCTGGTTGAGGAAGTCCAAGACATTTGAAGAACTTATAGACACCC
Organism: Tetraodon nigroviridis; assembly: GCA_000180735.1. Taxonomy (NCBI): domain Eukaryota; kingdom Metazoa; phylum Chordata; class Actinopteri; order Tetraodontiformes; family Tetraodontidae; genus Tetraodon; species Tetraodon nigroviridis. The sequence goes on along the minus strand of CAAE01008492.1, from coordinate 102,823 downwards.
TGTTTTAGACCATTTGTCAGTGCACGAAAAATTACATGAACTAAATAACACACCAGGATCTGGAATTTGGTGCCAGAATCCCATTCTTCTGCGTTGTTCACGTGCTGCACAGTCATGTTTGTAAAGACCACAGAGCGGTGTCCAGTCAGGATGGTAAGATACCCCAAGATGTACTCCAATAATGTTCCATGTTTGTTCTCAGAGAACGGCTCCCGAAACAGATTATCTGAAATACACGTGAAATATAATTAATTTGATTGTGATTTAAGTTTACACTTACAATTGTCTATCCAATGCAACCTACCAATCAGATGTGGGATTTTCTTTTTTGCCAGTTCCATGAATTTGACCTGATCTGAAGAATCCAACACCCTAATCCTAACCCCAACCCCAACCCCAACCCTACCCTAACCCGTAGTTTTTAGCATTTGGATTTCAAAAAGCTTCAATGTACTTTCAAATTAGACTCTGTAATATGCAGCATGTATGAAATATAAGCTGTTAAACTGCGTCCACAACTGCATGATTACTTACAGATTTGAATCTAATTACACGGGTACAAACTTACTTTCGCATGCGTTCGATGTCTAGGAGTAACCTCAGATCTTTTTTCCCTACTGACACATCATGCCCAGCCAACATGTACCTGATGAACCGCATTGCATGTGCTGCAGCTTGCTGTGAATTCTCTCTTGCTTTTAAGCTGTCCTGATTCCCAAGACGAAATCTTTGAAAATCTTTGACAATCCTTCCTGCAGCAAAAAATGTCAAAATAAGGGGGGGCAGGGACCAGGCGGGCTTGCTTGGGCCACAGGGGGTTAGGGTTAGGGTTAGGGGGGGGGCTTGATTGGTAGGGGCGCGGGCCTGGCTGGCTGGCTTCCAGGTTAGGTTAAGGATAAAAGCCAGGAACCAGCTAGGGGACGCCTGGGGCTGGCGGGGGGCAGGGGTCCCGGGGTTGGTGGGCCGGCTGGGGGCCAGGGTCCCGTGGCTGGCGGGGCGGCTTGGGGCCGGGGGGCCTGGGTTCCCAGGGCTGGCGGGGCGGCCGGGGGGCCTGGGGTCCCGGGGCTTGTGGGCCAGCTTGGGGAAGGGTTCCCGGGGGTGGCGGGCCGGCTAGGGGCAGGGCCCAGGGCTAGCGGGCCGGCTGGGGGAAGGGGGCTGGCGGGGGGCAGGGGAGCCTAGGTTTGGCCAGGAATTGGCTTGGGGCTGGCTTGATTGGTGGGGGCGCGGGCCTTCCTGGCTAGATTCAGGATAAAAGCCCGGAGCCAGCTGGTGGGCTGGGGTCGGGGCCCGGGGCTGGCGGGGGGCAGGGGTCCAGGGTTGGCGGGCCGGCAGGGGGCCTGGGCTGGCGGGCTGGCTGGGAGTGGTCCCGGGGTTTGGTGGGCCGGCAGGGGGCCGGGGAGATTGGGCTGGCGGGCCGGGGTCTTGGGGTTAACGGGGTGGCTGGGGGCAGGGGCGCAGGGGACCAGCTGGGGGCGGGGCCCGGGGCTGGCGGGGTTAGGGTTAGGGTTAGCGCAGTAAAGGGGGGCCGGGGGCCTTGGTACAGGCTCAGGGCGGATGGGCCGCGGACTTGGGGCGGGCTGGCCGGGGGATGGGGATTTGGGGCGGGCTGGCCGGAAGCTCGGGGCGGGCTGGCCAGGCTGGCAACTCGGGGCGGGCTGGCCGGGGGCTCCAGATGGGCTGGCCAGGGGGCTGGGGATTTGGGGCGGGCTGGCCGGGGGCTGAGGGCTTGACATTAACCTTCTGTGGTCCAGGAGACAGAGGACATCATACACAAAAATGGTTCGGAGGAACAGTGTGCGTTTTGGCTACATGCTCACCTGCACTGACCCCGTCTCCTCCTCGCCAACATATGATCACTGGCCATCAAAATGGATGAGATTCGGCTGAGGATCGCCTCGGAGGACGGACTACTTCTCGCCATCATCACTGAAACCTGGCCGATAGCAACACACCTGGCATCGCCATGGAGCTCACGGGACACTTTCTGTTCAGAGTAGATTGGACTGCAGCCTCGGCTAAATGCAGAGGTGGAGGGCTCGTCCACAGTTTCTGGTGTACAGTAACACACGTCATTAGAACCCGCTGCACACTTGACCTGGAACACCAGGAAAAGAAAAGAAAGACAACCTTAAGCCCTCGCTGTGAGATTAGGTGAAAAAAGGGTTGGGGGCCGCTGTTGTTGAGGCAGTAACAACAAGCAAGATGAGCAATTCAAAAGTCTATACATTTTTTTTGTTTTAAAACAAGCATCCGTAGAATATGATAAAATGAAGATTGTGTTTTGTATATTTAAATCTCCTTTACCCCACCCCAGACTGGACCCTTGATGCAAATTCATTTTATTTGTTTCAAATGATCTATGTATCATGTCACAACTCATTATTAGGAAAAAACCTGCTTGCGAGTAGGGTTAGTTTCAAGCAGTGAAATCGCAGTAACTGACTCAAAGTTACATTAAAATGTTTTCTGAAACAGAAAACCCTGAATTTAAATCACTTGAATCCAAACCAATTAGCTCAGTTTCAGCTAAACACACTTTCTGAAACTGGCCCCTGGGTAGTTACAAGCGAGCCGCCTGTATGACAGTAGGCACAGGCTTTCTTCCCTCTACTACACCATTCCAAATGTAGTTTAGTGTAAATGCATTTGTTTGTGTAGAGTGGGGATTCTTCGGTGATGCAAAAAAATAAAGGTTAAAACCAACCCCTTCTTTTGGATAATTTTTACTACCTTCCGTTGGTGGACTTTGGTCATTTTTCTGGAACCTGGGGGACTCATTTAGGGCCTCCTCAGGAGGACTGTGTACTTCCTTCACCCAGGGCTTGGCCTGACCTACATCTTGACCTTAATCTTTTTCAATACCCAACCCAAATTTGGCCTTTAACTCTAATCTAAAATTATTCAGCCCCAAATTCCTATTTACCCTCCTATTTACCCCAGAACCAGGTCCGGGTCGGCTCTGTCCCACCCCCCTCGCTCAGTCAGACAGGGGTTGGGTCCAGGCTGCTTCTGAGCGCTGGCTGGTCACCCTCACGACTTCTCTCCCAGATGAGACTCCACTGGCCCCTCCTCGTCTGAGAGGCCTGTTTCCACGGTGATAACCAGGGAAGCCAAAGAGCCATTGAGAACAAAAACAACACGGGGGCTCGTTGACGTTCCAGTCAGACAACAAAGTTACTCATTTGCCAAAACGCCTTGTCCACTGTTGAATCAACCATAGGACGTTTGGTCACGTAAATTGAGGCGTGCGTTCATAAATACATTTTTTTGTTCTAATTTTTTAACTGACACCAGATTAATTCAGTGACATTCTACAATAAGATGCATGGTCAGACGCCACCAGACGCCATCAGACGCCATAAGACAACAAAAGCGACCTCAGGCACCCTAAGACACCATTAGACGCCATCAGACGCCCTCGGACGCCATCAGACGTGATCAGACGCCTTCAGACGCCATCAGAAAACCTTAGAAGCCTTAAGACACCAACAGATGCCCTCGGACGCCACCAGATGCCATCAAACAACCTCAGACGCCATCGGACATGCTCAGACGCCATCAGAGGCCACCAGACGCCATCAGACAATCTCAGATGAAATCAGACACCCTCAGACGCCATTGAACACCCTCAGACGCCCTCGGACGCCATCAGACGCCATCAGACGCCTTCAGACGCTTTCAGGCGCCTTCAGACGCCTTCAGACGCCATCAGACGCCATCAAACAACCTCAGACGCCATCAGAAACCCTCAGACACCCTCAGACGCAATCAGAAACCATCAGAGGCCACCAGACGGTATCTGACTCCCTCGAACGCCATCGGACAACATCACACACCATCAGACACCAACAGACGCCATCAGACACCCTCAGACCCCATCAGACGCCATCAGACGCCCTCAGACGCCCTCAGATGCCCTCAGAGTCCATCGGACAAAATCAAACACCATCAGACGCCCTCAGACACCCTCACATGCAATCAGATGCCACCAGACACCATCAGACGCCATATGAAACCCTCGGACACCATCAGATGTAATCTGACACCCTCGTACGCCATCAGACGCCATCGGACAACATCACACACCATCAGACACCAACAGACGCCATCAGACACCCTCAGACCCCAACAGACGGCATTTGACGCCCTCAGACACCATCAGAGGTCATCAGACGCCATCAGACGCCCTCAGACGCCATCGGATGGCATCAGACAACCTCAGTCGCCACCTGACACCCTCAGACACCCTCAGACGCCATTGAACACCCTCAGACGCCCTCGGACACCATCAGACCCCATCAGACGCCATCAGACGCCTTCAGATGGCACCAGACGCCATCAAACAACCTCAGACGCCATCAGCACACCCTCCAAAACCATCAGACGCCCTCAGACACCCTCAGAAACCCTCAGACACAATCAGAAATTATCAGAGGCCACCAGTTGGTACCTGACTCCCTCGAACGCCATCGTACAATATCACACACCATCAGACACCAACAGACGCCATAAGACACCCTCAGACCCCATCAGACGCCATCAATTAATCAATCGCAATCAATTTATAAAGCACTTTTCATGCAAAAAATGCTGCTCAAAGTGCTTTCCAATGTGATAAAACAATCATATATACCCCCACCCTTGTACACGCATACACACGGCCCTACAACAACCCAAATAAATGCTTATGCCCCCCCACACACCCTCCCATAACCATGTTAGAATCCATATTATTAAAAACATATGAAAATGGACCTGAGGAAGCGTCATCGGAGGAGCAGTCTGCACCAGGAGCAGAGAGTCAGCCGCAGCCACAGGACACCAGCCTGAGGCCCATAGCGGAGATGAGGCCAGGACCAAACCTCCAGGGTCCACCAGCCAGAGCCCAGCAGCCACAGTCAACCACAGCTCCTGGTGCAGAGGCTCCTCAGAGGAAACACTGGAATTCTAAAAATGATAAGATAAGTAAAAGGTGAAACAAGTACAACTAAAACAATAAATACTAATTAAAAGCTAAGATAAAAAGGTGAGTTTTAAGCCTGGTCTTGAAAACCTGAATATTCTCTGCGGCCCTGAGCTCCTCCGGCAGACTGTTCCAAAGACGGGGGCCGTAGAACTGGAAAGACGCCTCACCGTGAGTGTGTGTCCTGACATTTAGGAATGACTAGAAGCCTGCTGCCAGAGGAGCGCAGGGTCCGCGAGGGTTCATAAGGTCAAAGCAGTTCTGAGAAAAGTAAGAAGGTCCAAGACCATTAAGGGATTTAAAAACCAGTAGAAGAACTTTAAAATCGATCCTAAAACTCACGGGGAGCCAATGGAGAGATTCTAAGACTGGTGAGATGTGGTCCCGCCCCCTGGTCTTAGTCAGGACACGTGCTGCTGAATTTTGTAATAATTGTAGACCTTAGATAGCCTTTTTGGGAAGACCATAGAGCAGGGCATTCACAATAGTCTATACGACTGGTGATAAAAGCATGCATCAGTATCTCTGTGTTGGCCCGAGAGAGAATGTGACACCCTCAGACACAACAGACGCCATGACACCTTAAGACGCCATTGGGCACCCTCAAACGCCACCAGACGCCATCAGACGCCATCAGACAACGTCATAAGGTATCAGACACCCTAAAATGCCACCAGAAGTCATCAGAGGCCAACAAACGCCATCGGACGCCCTCAGACGCCATCAGAAAACCTTTGAAGCCATCAGACGCCATATGACACCCTCAGACGCCATCAGACGTAATCTGACACCCTCGTACGCCATCAGACCCCATCGGACACCATCAGACACCAACAGATGCCATCAGACGCCATCAGACAACCTCAGACGCCATTTGACGCCCTCAAACGCCCTCAGACACCTTCAGACGCCATCAGACACCCTCAGACGCCCTAAGACGGCCTCACCATCAGACACAATCAGAAGTAATCAGATGCCCTTGGACGCCTTCAGACGCCACCAGACGCCATCAGACGCCATCAGGGGCCATAAGACACCATCAGCAACCTCAGGCGCCCTCAGAAACTTTCAGACACCCTAAGACGCCACCAGAAGCCATCAGATGCCATCAGAGGCCACCAAACGCCATCAGGCGCCATCAGACGCCATCTGACACCCTCAGACACCAACAGACGCCCTCAGACGCCGTTGTACGCCATCAGACGCCATCAGACAACCTCAGATGCCCTTAGACACCATCAGACGGCATCTGACACGCTCAGACGCCATCAGACAGCTCGCAGACAACCTCAGACAACCTCAGACAACCTCAGACACCATCTGAAACCCTCAGACATCGTCAGACGCCCTCGGACACCGTTGTACGCCAACAGACGCCATCAGACACCATTTGACACTGAGACGCCATCAGACAACCTCAGACGTCATCACACACCATCAGACAGCCTCAGACGCTAGCAGACGCCATCAGACACCCTTATAAACCCTCAGACGCCCTTGGACGCTTTCAGACGCCACCAGACTCCATCACCCTAAGACAACAGCAGATACAATCAGACGCCATCAGATGCCCTCGAACGCCCTCGAACACCCTCAAAATCCCTCAAACACCCTCGGACACCCTCAGACGCCATCACATAACCTCAGACGCTATCAGACATCCTGAGACAAAAGCAGACACAATCAGACGCCATCAGATGTCATCAGAAGCCTTCGGACGCCATCAGACGCACTCAGAAACCATCAGACGGCATCAGACAACCTAAGACGCCATCAGACACCAGCAGACACAATCAGACGCAATCAGATGCCATCAGACACCCTCGGACGTCCTCAAACGCCCTGAAACACCCTCTGACACCCTCGGACAAAATCAGACGCCATCAAAAACCATCAGACAACCTTGGACACCATCAGACACCATCAGAGGCCACCAGACACCAACAGACGCCATCACACATCCTCAAACTCCATCAGACGCCATCAGACAACCTTAGACAAAAGCAGACACAATCAGACGCCATCAGATGTCATCAGACGCCTTCAGACACCATCAGACACACTCAGACATCATCAGACACTAACAGACGCCATCTGACACCCTCAGACACCATCAGACGCCATCGAACGCACTCAGCGCTACGACACGCTATCAGACGGCTTTTGACACCATCAGATGTGCTCAGACGCCATCAGAGGCCCTCAGACACCTTCAAACGCCCATCAGACGCTATCAGCCGCGATAACACACCATCAGACGCACTCAGACGCTATCGGACACCCTCAGCCACCATCAGACGCCTCCAGACATTATCAGACAACCTCACATGCCATCAGACACCCTGACACACCAGCAGACGCCATCAGACGCCATCGGACACCCAAAGACACCATGAGACACCCTCAGGCGCTATCAGAGACCCTAAGATACTCTCAGAAACAATCAGATGCCATCAGATGCCCTCAGACGCCACCAGACACCATCAGACGTACTCAGGCACCATCAGACACCATCAGATACCAACAGACGTCATTAGACACCCTCAGACGCCATCAGAAGCCCCTGGACGCCCTCTGACGCTACCAGACACTCTCTGACGCCCTCAAATGCCATCAGAGGCCCTCAGACGCCATCGGACACCCTCAGACACCCTCAGACACCCTCAGACACCCTCAGACACCCTCAGACACCACCAGACGCCACCAGACGCCATCAGAGGCCACCAGAAAACCTCAGACACCCTCAGACACCCTCAAACGCCATCAGACGCCATCAGTCGCCCTCAGACGCACTCAGACACCCTTGGACGCTTTCAGACGCCATCAGACACCATCGGACAACCTCAGACGCCACCAAACGCAATCAGGCGCCCTCAAATGCCATCAGAGGCAATCTGCCACCCTCCGACGCCCACAGACGCCATCAGACAAACTCAGATACCCTAAGTCGCTCTCAGACGCCATCAGAGGCCCTCAGACACCATCAGACAAACTCAGACACCATCGGACAGCCTAAGAAACCATCAGATGCCATCAGAAAACCTCAGACACCATCAGACGCCATCAGACAGCCTCAGACGCACTCAGACACCATCAGACGCCATCAGATGTTCTTGGACGCTTTCAGAAGCCACCAGACACCACCAGACACCGTCAGACGCCATCAGACGCCATCAGACGCCAACAGAGAA
>CAAE01008492.1:79051-94619 GCA_000180735.1 Tetraodon nigroviridis | reverse complement strand
CCTGCTGCCAGAGGAGCGCAGGGTCCGCGAGGGTTCATAAGGTCAAAGCAGTTCTGAAAGATAAGAAGGTCCAAGACCATTAAGGGATTTAAAAACCAGTAGAAGAACTTTAAAATCGATCCTAAAACACACGGGGAGCCAATGAAGAGATTCTAAAACTGGTGAGATGTGGTCCCGCCCCCTGGTCTTAGTCAGGACACGTGCTGCTGAATTTTGTAATAATTGTAGACCTAAGATAGCCTTTTTGGGAAGACCATAGAGCAGGGCATTACAATAGTCTATACAACTGGTGATAAAAGCATGCATCAGTATCTCTGTGTTGGCCCGAGAGAGAATGTCACACCCTCAGACACAACAGACGCCATGACACCCTAAGACGCCATTGGGCACCCTCAAACGCCATCAGACGCCATCAGACGCCATCAGACAACATCATAAGGTATCAGACACCCTAAAATGCCACCAGAAGTCATCAGAGGCCAACAAACGCCATCGGACGCCCTCAGACGCCATCAGAAAACCTTTGAAGCCATCAGACACCATCAGACGCCATATGACACCCTCAGACGCCATCACACGTAATCTGACACCCTCGTACGCCATCAGACCCCATCGGACACCATCAGACACCAACAGATGCCATCAGACGCCATCAGACAACCTCAGAAGCCATTTGACGCCCTCAAACGCCCTCAGACGCCTTCAGACGCCATCAGACGCCATCAGACACCCTCAGACATCAACAGATGCCATCAGACACCCTCGTACGCCCTCAGACGCCATCAGACGCCCTAAGACGGCCTCGCCATCAGACACAATCAGAAGTAATCAGATGCCCGTGGATGCCTTCAGACGCCACCAGACGCCATCAGACGCCATCAGAGGCCATAAGACACCATCAGCAACCTCAGGCGCCCTCAGAAACTTTCAGACACCCTAAGACGCCACCAGAAGCCATCAGATGCCATCAGAGGCCACCAAACGCCATCAGGCGCCATCAGACGCCATCTGACACCCTCAGACACCAACAGACGCCATCAGACACCGTCAGAAGCCATCAGACGCCGTCTGAAACCCTCAGACGGCATCAGACGCCCTCGGACGCCCTTGTACGCCATCAGACGCCATCAGACAACCTCAGATGCCCTTGGACACCATCAGACGGCATCTGACACGCTCAGACGCCATCAGACGCCATCAGACAGCCGCAGACAACCTCAGACAACCTCAGACACCATCTGAAACCCTCAGACATCGTCAGACGCCCTCGGACACCGTTGTACGCCAACAGACGCCATCAGACGTAATCTGACACCCTTGTATGCCACCAGACGCCATTCTGACACCCTTGGACGCCATCAGACGCCATCAGACGCGATGTCACACCATTAGACGCACTCACACATGCCCAGACCCCTACAGATGCCATCGGACACCATCGGACAACTTCAGACACCATCAGACACCATCAGATGCCATCAGAGCTCCTCAGACGCCATCAGACGCCATCTGACACCCTCAGACACCATTTGACGCTGAGACGCCATCAGACAGCCTCAGACGCCACCAGACTCCATCAGACACCCTAAGACAACAGCAGACACAATCAGACGCCATCAGATGCCCTCAAACGCTCTCAAACGCCCTCGAAACACCCTCAAAATCCCTCAAAACACCCTCGGACACCCTCAGACGCCATCACATAACCTCAGACGCTATCAGACACCCTGAGACAACAGCAGACACAACCAAGACGCCATCAGATGTCATCAGAAGCCTTCGGACGCCATCAGACGCACTCAGAAACCATCAGACACAATCAAGACGCATGCCATCAGACACCTTCAAACACCATCAGACGCCCTCAGACACCAGCAGACACAATCAGACGCATGCCATCAGACACCCTCGGACGTCCTCAAATGCCCTGAAACGCCCTCTGACGCCCTCGGACAAAATCAGACGCCATCAAAAATCATCAGACAACCTTGGACGCCATCAGACACCATCAGGCGCCACCAGACACCCTCAGACGACATCACACAACCTCAGACACCAACAGACGCCATCGGACATCCTCAAACTCCATCAGACGCCATCAGACAACCTTAGACAAAAGCAGACACAATCAGACACCCTCAGATGTCATCAGACGCCTTCAGACACCCTCAGACACCCTCAGACGCCCTCAGACGCCACCATGACGCCATCAGAGGCCACCAGACCCCATTCGACGCCACCAGAAAACCTCAGACACTATCAGACACCATTAGATGCCAACAGACGCCATATGACAACCTCAGACGCCATCAGACGCCATAAGACACCATCAGACGCCTTTAGACGCCCTCAGACAACCTCAGACGCCACCAGACACCATCGGACACCCTCGGACGCCATCAGACAACATAAAATACCGTCAGACACCCTCAGACACCCTCAAACGCCATCAGACGCCATCAGTCGCCCTCAGACGCACTCAGACACCCTTGGACGCTTTCAGACGCAATCTGAAACCCTCATACACCATCAGAACGCTTTTGCACGCTTTCAGACGCCTCCAGATGCCACCAGACAACCTCAGACGCCATCAGACGCCATATGCCACCCTCAGACGCCCTCAGACGCTATCAGACACCCTAAGACACTATCAGACATAATCAAACGCTATCAGACGCCATCATTGGCCACCAGACGCCATCAGACGCCATCAGATCAACCTCAGACGCCATCGAATGAACTCAGACACCATCAGATGCACTCAGACACCCTCAAACGCCATCAAAGGCCCTCAGATGCCATCGGACACCCTAAGACACCATCAGACACAATAAGACGCCATTAGTCACCGCCAGATGCCATCAGAGGCCATCAGACGGCATCAAACACCATCAGATAACGTTAGAAGCCATCAGACGCCATCAGACGCCGTCAAACACCATCAGACGCACTCAGACACCCTCAGATGCCATCAGACGCCTTAAGACGTTATTAGACACCCTCAGACGCCATCAGACGCTCCTGGACGCCCTCGGACCATATCAGACGCCATCAGAACACTTCAGACGCCATCAGATGCCATCTGACACCCTCAGACACCAACAGACGCCATCAGACACCCGTCAGACAGCCATCAGACGCCGTCTGAAACCCTCAGACGGCATCAGACGCCCTCGGACGCCCTTGTACGCCATTCAGACGCCATCAGACAACCTCAGATGCCCTTGGACACCATCAGACGGCATCTGACACGCTCAGACGCCATCAGACGCCATCAGACAGCCGCAGACAACCTCAGACAACCTCAGACACCATCTGAAAACCCTCAGACATCGTCAGACGCCCTCGGACAACCGTTGTACGCCAACAGACGTCCCATCAGACGTAATCTGACACCCTTGTATGCTCACCAGACGCCATCTGACCACCCTTGGACGCCATCAGACGCCATCAGACGCGATGTCACACCATTAGACGCATTCAGACACGCCCAGACCCCTACAGATGCCATCGGACACCATCGGACACCTTCAGACACCATCAGACAACATCAGACACCATCAGACACCATCAGATGCCATCAGAGCTCCTCAGACGCCATCAGACGCCATCTGACACCCTCAGACACCATCAGACACCATTTGACGCTGATACGCCATCAGACAACCTCAGACATCATCACACACCATCAGACAGCCTCAGACGCTAGCAGACGCCATCAGACACCCTTATAAACCCTCAGACGCCCTTGGACGCTTTCAGACGCCACCAGACTCCATCAGACACCCTAAGACAACAGCAGACACAATCAGACGCCATCAGATGCCCTCGGACGCCCTCGAACACCCTCAAAATCCCTCAAACACCCTCGGACACCCTCAGACGCCATCACATAACCTCAGACGCTATCAGACATCCTGAGACAACAGCAGATACAATCAGACGCCATCAGATGTCATCAGAAACCATCAGACGGCATCAGACAACCTAAGACGCCATCAGACACCAGCAGACACAATCAGACGCAATCAGATGCCGCCACAAGACGCCATCCGACGCCGCAAGACGCCATACGCACTCAGAGACCACCAGAGGCCCTCAGACGCCCTCCGACGCCACCAGACACCACCAGACGCCACCAGACGTCACCAGAAAACCTCAGACACCATCAGACGCCATCAGACGCCACCAGACACCACCAGACGCCACCAGACGTCACCAGAAAACCTCAGACACCATCAGACGCCATCAGACGCCATCAGACGCCATCAGAAGCCATCGGACTCCATCAGATGCTATCAGACGCCATCAGACACCATCAAACTCTATCAGGCAACATCAGACGCCATCAGACACCCTCGTACGCCCTCAGACGCCATCAGACGCCACCAGACACCATCAGATGCCAAATCAGACCCTCCGACACCCTCAGATGCCCTCAGACACCATCAGATGCTCCTGGATGCCCTCGGACCCTACCAGACGCCCTCAGACGCCATCAGACAATCTCAGACACCATCAAACACCACCTGACACACTCGGACGCCATCAGACACCCTAAGACACAAGCAAACACAATCAGACGCCCTCAAACACCACCATACGCCATCAGACACCGTCAGACGCTATCAGACACAATCGGAAACAATCACGCCCTCAGTCGCCCTCAGACACCCTAAGTCGCCCTCAGACACGCTAAATCGCCCTCAGATTCACACAGACGCCATCAGAGGCCACCAGACAATCTCAGACGCCAACAGACGCGCTCAGACGCCATCAGACAACATCAGACACCCTAAGACACCATCAGACAGAATCAGGCGCCATCAGACGCTCTAAGACACCCTAAGATGCCCTCAGACATCAAAAGACACCATCAGACGCCCTCAGACGCCATCAGACGCCCTCAGATGCCATAAGACACTATCAGCAACCTCAGACTCCCTAAGACGCCATCAGACACCCTCGGACGCCATCGGACAACATCAAACACCATCAGACACCCTCAGACACCCTCAAACGCCATAAGACGCCATCAGTCGCCATCAGACGCTCTAAGACACCCTCAGATGCCCTCAGACATCAAAAGACACCCATCAGACGCCCTCTCACACGATCAGACACGATCAGACACACCAGATTCAATCATACACCCTCACATGCCCTCGAACGCCCTCGGACACCATCAGATACCATCTGCCGCCATCAGATGCCCACAGGCACGATCAGACGCCCTTGGACGCCGTCGTACGCCACCAGACACCATCGGACGCCCTCAGACACCACCAGACAACCTCAGATGCCATGAGACGCCATCTGCCACCCTCAGACGCCCTCAGACGCTATCAGAAACCCTACGACAATATCAGACACAATCAGACGCCATCAGACGCCATCATTGCCCACCAGACGCCATCAGACGCCATCAGAGAACCTCAGACACCAACAGACGCCATCAGAAACCCTCAAACGCCATCAGAGGCCCTCAGACGCCATTGGACACCCTAAGACGCCATCACACACCATCAGACGTCATCGGACGCCATCGGACGCCATCAGACACCCTCGAACACCAACGGACAACATCAAACACCATCAGACGCACGCCGACGCCATCAGACGCCATCCAAAACCTTCAGATGCCATCAGACACCATCACACACTATATCACACCCTCAGACGAGCACCAGACGCCACCAGACGCCATCAGACGCCATCAGATGCCATATCACACCCTCAGACGCGACAAGATGCCATCAGATGCCCTCAGAGGCAATCAGACACCCTCAGACACCATCACACGCTACCGGACGCCATCAGACGAAATCAGAGGCCATCAGACGCCATTAGACGCACTCAGACACCATCAGACGCTATCATACGCCATGGGACGCCATGAGACGCCATCAGACACCATCTGACATCCTCAAACGCCATCATACGCCCTCAGACACCATCAGACACGACCAGGCGCCATCAGGCGCCACCAGAGCACAACCAGACGCCATCAGAACGCCATATCACACCCTCAGACACCCTCAGATGCCCTCAGACGCCATCGGACACCCTAAGACACGATCTGACGCCATCAGACGCCATCTGACGCCATCAGACGCCATCTGACGCCATCAGAACGCCACCAGACACCATCAGACGCCATCAGACAACCTCAGACGCCATCAGACACATTAAGACACCAGCAGACGCAATCAGACGCCATCAGATGCCATCAAACGCCCTTGGACGCCCTCAAACACCACCAGACATAATGAGACGCCATCTGACAACCTCAGACGCCATCAGACGCCATCAGACACCCTCATACGCCATCAGACAACCTCAGACGCCATCAGACACCCTAAGACACCAGCAGACACAATCAGACGCCATCAGATGCCATCAAACCCTCTTGGACGCCCTCAAACACCACCAGTATGTAATGTGACGCCATCTGACACCCTCAGACGCCATCAGACACACCAGACTCGATCAGACGCCCTCAGAAACGATCGGATGCACCCGGACGACATCAGACGCCATCAGACGCCGTCAACCACCATCAGACGCACTGAAACACCATCCGAGGCCATCAGACGCAATAAGACAACCTCAGACGCAATCAGACGCCATCGGACACCATCAGACGCCCTCGGACGCCACCAGACACCATCAGACGCCCTCAGACGCCATCTGACACCCTTAGACGCCATCAGACCCCATCAGACACACCAGACTCGATCAGACGCCATCAGACGCCCTCAGACACGATTGGACGCACTCAGACACCATCAGACGCCATCGGACACCATCAGACGCCCTCGGACGCCATCAGAAATCTTTGGACTCCATCAGACACCCTAAGACGCCCTCAGACACCATCAGACGCCATCAGACACCCTCAGATGCCATCAGACGCCATCCGACACCCTCAGACGCCATCAGACACCCTCAGACGCCATATCACACCCTCAGACACCAACAGCGCCAACAGACGCCACCATACGCCATCTGACACCCTCGGATGCCCTCGGACGCCACCAGACGCCACTGGACACCATCAGACGCCATGAGACGCCATCAGATGCCAACGGACGCCCTCGGACGCCACCAGACTCCATCAGACACCACCGGAGGCCACTAAACGCCATCAGACGCCATCAGACAACCTCAGACGCCATCAGACACCCTCAGACATGATCGGACACACCCGGATGCCATCAGACACCATCAGTGTTGGGAAAAATAATGTACAGTAATCCCTCGCTATTTCGCGGTTCACTTATCGCGGTTTCGCCACTTCGCGGATTTTTATCGTGAATTGTGCTCTATATTATGATTGGCTAAAAATCACTTCGCGTCTTCACCACCTGTGCGTCAATAACCTTGCAGTCTAATCTGTACACGTACGTAAAACAGCTTGCCAAATGTACATTAGGAAGGTGCAAAGTCTATTGCAATTTCGAGTTTGTCTGAAACCCATAATGTCGAAAAAGCGCTCTGGACCCACAAATACACCCTCACCGCTGGTTTCAAAAGAAAAAACTACAGAGCGGAGTCAGGATGCAGCGGCTCAGTCTGAAGAGAAGTGAAATACACCTGAGTTACTATTTGTCCTACTGTACTTTGTAGTTTTTCATAATCATTTAAAATTTTCTCCCGCTTAGTCCAGTTACTCGGGTCGCGGTGGGCGGTGCTAATCTTCCCAATTTGAAGCCTTCTGTTCACATTGATGATTTAAATTAATATTTGACAGTACAGAAGTTATTTAAACGTTTCTTAAGTACTTATATATAAACAAATGCTTGAGCCTGTGAAATTATTTGTTATTTCTTTTCAATGTATAATAGTGTATTTTACTGAATAATAATTGTAAGAAAAAATAGTGGTTTCTACTTCGCGGATTTCACCTATCGCGGGTTCTCTTTGGAACCGAACCTGTCAGGCTTCACAGACCGGACCCAAAAGTGCGTAGCAAAACACACGCAGACGGTAGCTCGATTAAACGATAATTTATTAACACCAGAAAATGAAACCACGAGGAAAACAAAACTAAACAAAAGGCGCTCCAACGGAGGGAATAAACTACTGAACCCAAAATGCTCCAACGGAGAAAAACGCAGGGAAACTCAGTCCAAACTCAAAACGCTCCAAACGGGAGGAAAAACTAATTAACAGAAAACGCTCCGGACGGGAGGGAAGAAAAAACTAGTCAAACAAAAAGCGCTCCAACGGAGGAAGAGCACAGTCCAATAGCGAGGCTCGTGAGAACGGGGAAAACAGTCCACGGTGCTGCCCGCGATGTGCTGGGCGCGCAGGTTGAGCTCAAGGTCCCTTCCGATGGGGCTAGGCGACCTCGGGAGACAGAAGGTGAGGGTTAGCGGGTACAAGGAACGAAACCAGAAAATCCAACCAGCGATACCTGACTCACGACAGTCTGTCTCGGCCGTCCAATCGCGTTGCGTCCTTTCCATTAGCGTGCGTCCAATGGCGACGCGTTCTGTCCATTAGCGTCCGAAACCAACGTGGCTTCCCTCCAATCGCGTCGCGTTCTGTCCATTAGCGTCCATTAGCGCCGTCCAATCGCGTCGCATTCTGTCCATTAGCATCCATTAGCGCCGTCCAATCGTGGAACGTTATGTCCATTATCAGGCGTCCAATCGCGTCAAAGGTGCGCCCGCCCTCACCCAAGCTCGTCATCGTCAACATCACTGAAACCTATCGGATTGAGCATCACGAATCGTCTCAAGGTACGTAAGGTTGTTTTTTTTTTTTTCCTTCATAAATGTATTACTTTTTTGCTTTAGCTGTTTAAGTTGGCAAACTAAGTTGGGCACCTTACTTATATTCGGCAACTTAAGTGTGTGTCGCCTTTGATTGATCTTAAGAACTTAAGTTGTCTTCGAAGAACTTAAGTTGTCTTCGATGTCAATTGAAGCTAACATTCGCTAGCTCTAGTAATAATGCCGTGTGTTTGATAGAACAGAACTTTATTCATCCCAGGGAAAATTCACTCTCCCAGCACCATGAACATTGGAAGATTTTTTTTTTTTTTTTTTAATATAAAAGAAAAAGACAAGATAAAAACAAAAAATCTTTTTGCTGTATCTTACGCCATACACACACACACACACAAACAAACACACACACACACACACACACACAAAAAATAAATACAGGTGTTTTACATGGTTTGTGGAATGAGTATATTTATGGATTCTGATAATGTCCAGGTGAGTTGTGGACAGGTAGGTGGGTAGTCCTGGTGTGGGACCTCGGATGCTGCATTGAACAGTCTGAGTTCCTGCACTGAGGATGCCTCAGCCTGGATATTTCCTGCTTTTTAATTACCTGGCCACTGGCCACTATCCATTAGTTGAAGAAATAACACGCGTTACTGTGTTTAATATATGTTTGCTATTACATGTAATATATGTTTAATATGTACCACATTGAATTCCCTGGCCATTTGCAAGTTGGGTTATATTGCCCTGAGTATTAAAGGTAAAAGTACATACATACATACATATTGAAATACCATTATTCATTTATTGATATTTGCATACCTGTTGTTAATTTTTTTGGCCATCATCATGTTAATGTTATCTTTAGATGAGCAGCAAGAGCAAGAGCCACACGGGTATGGGAGATGGAGAGTGGATGGCAAGGCTACGGTCGTATGCCACTACAGGTGTTTGGCCTTCTGGTGGCAACAGGCCAGCACCTAGACAGCGGAAGTGGCATGAACTCTATCAAAAGGTAACACAGACAATATCTGTAAGAAAAAAAACTACTAATAACAATAATTTTTATTATTTTCGATAGAAAAATGCCCCATGCAGACCCATGGACAGACCACCCTCTTTGGACAGTCTGTGGCTTGTAATTGTGGATTCCACGGTTCCAAGGTGAGTTTTGCTAAATGACTTTTTGATTGTCCTCCAGTGACGTCTCTTCTCCAGCGTTTTGTCTGTTACATGATATATGGCACCATGTTGTTTTAGCTGACGACCACACAGTCTCCTGCTGCAGAACAGCAGCCTGCAGCTGCTGCATCTTCCTCAAACACTGGAAGATTTCTGCGAGCACCCAAAAGCTTGGCAGTTGTGAATATTACTTCTATATAAATATGAATCATTAGTATTTTTATTAATTGCTATTAATTTAATTAATTGTTTACCTAATCTTATATTTCTTTTTTCCAGTTTGAAAAATCTCACTATGGTGGGTCACATTCAGCTGCACTAAGGCCTAACCTAGTGCCTAGAAGAACCCCAAGCTCATTGCCTGTGAGGAGCCCCGAACCCTCGTACATCCTCTGTGAGGAGCCCCTGTCCCTCTACATCCTCTGTGAGGAGCCCCGAACCCTTTACATCCTCTGTGAGGAGCTCTGGTCCCTCTACATCCTCTGTGAGGAGCCCCGAACCCTTTACATCCTCTGTGAGGAGCTCTGGTCCTCTACATCCTCTGTGAGGAGCTCTGGTCTCTCTACATCCTCTGTGAGGAGCACCGAACCCTTTACATCCTCTGTGAGGAGCTCTGGTCCCTCTACATCCTCTGTGAGGAGCTCCTGTCCTGCTGTAAACACCATTAAGGCAGATCCGTTGTGTAAGTGCAGCAATCTAATGATTTTCCCACTATTCCGTTTGTTACCCTTGATGTGTCTTGCATTGATAGATTATGTTACTGCTGTATTCTAATGAGAATGAGCCTGAAGGGCTGGACTCAGGTAACGCTGGGGATGCTGCTGCTGCTGCCGCAGCGTACTGGTTGCCAGTAGGAATGAAGAAGAACATCCCTGTTCAGGACCACAAATGGATTTCCAGCACCGTTTTTCTTTCTGGCAAACTGCGGCCAGATCTGAAGCTGTGGTACGAGCCTCCAGCCCCAGCCCTGATCTACCACCAGACACCAACACCAGACCGCTTTTTCACCCACCGGCTGATGGTCTGGATGCCCTACCACCTGTGGAAGGTGAAGGTGAATTGTCCTCACTGTGGGAAGCAGCTAACAGGGGGTGGTGTGCACAAACGTGCTCGTGAGGTCCTGGACATCGACAGGTACTACCTGCTGGTGACGGAGACGCTCAGGTGCAGTGTGTGTGTCCTGAATTATCTGTCCACCAGCCAGACTGTCCGGGACCAGCTGGACCTGCCGCACCAAAAGATGTTTCGGCTGATACGGACACGCAAGTAGTAATGCAGTTTTACTAAGAAGGAACACTTTACAACAAAAAATTGCAATCATTTAAATAAAACTAACAAAACAACTTCATTGTAAAGACTAACTATTTACATGATTCTTGTTTTAATGTGTTAATAACCTTTTAAAATGCTAATGCATTTTCAGGTATGCTTGTATCCGTGTCATTCGGCTGTTACGAGACCGCACTCTTGGCAACAGTCCAGCTCCAGGAAAATCACGGGGAGGAGTGGCTATCCAGGTTAGCGCTCTATTTTGGCGAGTGTGCCAACTTTGTGGATCGGCCAGGCATTGCTCCTGTGGTGTGTCAGCAGCCCCCAGAGCCCACTGAGCTGGCCAGCAGTGGCTGGCTGCTGTCCGTCTGTGGTAGGGACGTCCTCTCCCGCCTGGATCATATCAAGGCCAGCATCACCACCACTGTTGGCTCCATATTAAAAATGGATTCAACTAAGAAGGTACCAAATATTGTCTATTGAAGGGTTAGGAGTTCTGTTTGTTTTACAGGCTGTGTGTGCATTTCTTTTTTTTTCTTTTTATAATTTTTTTCTTTAAATTTCTTTTACCAAATTCCAGATCACAAATAAGCTTGCCAGTCACGGCAGGGGGACGGCCCTCTGGTTGACATCCATTGGGAATGAGAGCGGCTAAATCCTGAACAGTGTTCTAACGGTGCAGGAGGGCCCAGGACTGGACAGGATGGTTTCTGGGGTGGTGGCGCGCTATCGTCAGGCAGGAGTCGAACCTCCTCGTCTTCTTTACGTGGACTGTGGCTGCTGTGTGAGTGAGGGGACGAGCAAGCTCCAGACAAGGTTTGGGGAGTGGCCAGAGCTCCACATACGACTGGATATTTGGCACTTCATGAGGAGGCTGGCTGCTGGCTGCACAACAGATGCCCATCCACTGTCCCCTACCTTCATGGGCTGCTTGTCTGCCTGCATTTTTGAATGGGATGCAGGCGACTTTGCTCTGTTGCGACAGGCAAAGAGGCAGCAGCTCTGCCAAGAGGGTGTGCCAACTCTCACTGATGCCCAGGTTGAGGCCAGGATCACAAAAAAAGAGTTGAGCCAGTACTGCCAGAGGACACGTGGAGAGGAAGCAACCATTCAGCTCATTGAGGGGCTCCTGCAGAAACTTGGAGGGACAAATGGGCGCCATATTATGGGTGTGCCTCTCTTAGATGAAGCACGCATGGAGCATATCTGGCGTGTGCAGAAACGACATGTGAAGTGCATCCAGGATGTTCCAGGTGTGCATCTCTACACAGAGACAGGCACCACCACAAAGGGGGGTGTGGTCCTGGGAAAGTACCGCTGTGCCAGGGGGTCCACATCACTGCAGTCTTTTCATTGCCACCTGAACTGCTTCATTCCAGGTTGGTGTTGTCCTTATTTCTAAAGCTAAACTGTGCATACTTTTTCTTAGAATTGCAAAGGTCAATTTTTATTGGCAAGTACTGTTTTCTTATTTTCTCAGGGACCAGTGCAAATGCACTGAATTTTCAGCTGTACCTCCTGGACCAGAGGTGGGCAAACTAAGGCCCCGGGGCCACATGTGGCCCGATGAGCTGTTTAATCTGGCCCGCAGAGCCTTTACAGCAGTTTTTCCAAAAGTCAAATCAAGAAGGTTGCCAGCTTGATTGGTTAGAATGAAGTTCAACTCTCTCTTCACCTAGCATGCTAGCATTTTCTCTTAAGAATGTGGGGCCAAATATCATCTGGAGCTTCATCATCCATCTCTAGTTTTTACCAATATTACAGGCTCTTCAAACTATTTTCTCAGTTTTTCTCAGTATTTCCTCATCTGGGGGCTGGCCCGTTCATCAAGATCTAAAACCCAATGTGCCCCTTCAGGCAAAATAATTGCCCACCCCTGTCCTGGACGGTCGGAATCGATGGAACCAGGATCGGGCAGCTGCAGCGGTTTCTGGCAAACCGTCGCAATGTTTGACCTACTCTGGTGATGTAGCTCAGTGCATTAACACCAGCACCATGAAGGTTTTGGGCAGGCCTTTTTTACCCACCTTCAGACCCCCGTCCAAATACACCGGGATGATTCCTTTCAGGTTTTATGTTGTTGGTAAATGTTTTATGTTTCCTATCTCATCAAAACTCTCATGTGTCCACCTTCTCTTCTTCATAGGAGAGCTGCTTGGTGTTGACTATCTCCTGAGTCAGACTGGGCAGCCCTTGCAAATCAATCCTGACTCGGAAGAGACCGAGGAAATGCTGGAGGATTTACAAGAGGATGAGGAAGAAGATGAGGGCTTTGGTGAAGAAAATACTGATTATACCATGACAAGTATTATTCAAGACCCAGGTACTTTCCTCGAGTCCAGTTTGGCCACCTTCACCCAGCCTGCCACCTCCACCCAGCCTTCCATCTTTACCCAGCCTTCCACCTCCACCCAGCCTTCCACCTTCACCCAGCCTGCCGCCTTCACCCAGCCTGCCGCCTTCACCCAGCCTGCCGCCTCCACGCAGCCTGCCACCTTCACCCAACCTGCCACCCAGCCTGCCACCTTCACCCAACCTGCTACCCATCCTGCCACCTTCACAACTTCCACCGGCAAAAACGGGGAAGTCCAGGGAGTCCAAACTAACTAACAGACAGGACCAACACAAACTAGTGAGCGAGCAAACCGACATGAACTAACGTAACACAAACATGAACACACTTACAGACACATGAACAAAAGCAGTCAATGATCCAGCAGCAGGGACCAGCTCATAGCCTCCCTTTATTGAACGCTGATGAGCTGATCCCCAACACCGGTGTTGCTGCTGCTGCTGCTGCTGGATCCTCAGGAACTGGGCCCCCTGCTGGACGAGAAGGGAGGGCCAAAACCAGACTGCAGGGGGGCTGGCGAGCTGAAACCCCAACAAAGACCACTGTAATTGGTTTGCTTGACTGTGGTCTTTTTAACTTTCAGAGCTACTATGTTTAAACTCTGTAACATAAAGCTGGATCTGTTTTCATCTCAGCATGAAAACAGAAACTGAACAAAGGATGGGATGAATGAGGATAGACTGCACTGTCTATTTTGTATTTTGTTACTTGTTCACCAATGACTCTTGAAGACTGTATGGGTTCACCCCCCCAGGAGTATCTTGAAAGCTAAGACCTGTCAGGTAATTTACCTTTTGTGCGTACTCTAACTCAAGCGGAAGGTCTGCCAGCTCCTGTAGCAAATGTGTGACACTGTTGATATTTTTGAAAAACATCTGCAAATGTGGACCAGTGATGCCTTGATTACCTCGAAGAACTGTAGCTCTTGTCAAAACATTGCCAGATGCACTGGAGACCTGCCTCTGAGTTGGTCACCTGGACCACTCTGATTCTCCGACGGTGCTGAGGTGACTAGCCACCAGCCACTAGGTGAGTAGATAGAGCTCTATACTGGCTTTGAGGTCAGGTCCTGCAGTACATGGATGTTCAGGATAAGTAGGACTCTGGTCTGTTGTTGAAAACCTTGAACCCAGCCGTCATCACATCCTGGCATGCTGGGTAAGCTGCTAGGTCTGACGGTGTTGTTTGTTGAATTAATGAAGGTCTGCTAGAAATAGGAGCATCTGCTCTGACGTGACGGCCCGGAGACATTCGCTGTCCACCATGTCTGTGACGCTCACATGGTGATGCAACAGCTGCCATATGGCTGGTTTTGTGAGCATTGCTTTGGTTAGACAGCTGCCCTATGTCATTATTTTCTCCTTCTTCTACATGAAATAGAATAGAATAGAATAGAATAGAATAGAATACGAATAGAAAAGAATAGAATAGAATAGAATAGAATCAGCCTTTTTGAGAAGAAGCTCTGCTGCCTGTCCAGTAGCGGGTGAAGAGGGTGGTCAGGGTGGCAGTTTGTTCAGCGTCTTTCTCTTCAACACTCACACCTCCGACTTTCTTTCTTTCTATCACATTTGTTGTTATTGAAGTAAATGTTAACAAACTCTTGTGCTCTTCTGACAGTAGGAGGAGTCTTTACAGGAAGGCCAGTGTCTGGGAGGTTAACAGTGCTGTGAAGTTCCTCCTCAGCTGACACCTCCAGGTTGCTGTGTGTGCTGCCTCAGCCTCACCTTCATGCTTCAGGGTGTCCAGCGTTGTCTCAATGCCTTGTTGACCTCTGTGTGAATCTGGTGTTTCGCATACTGGGCTCTAGTGCAGCTGCATC
Organism: Tetraodon nigroviridis; assembly: GCA_000180735.1. NCBI lineage: Eukaryota > Metazoa > Chordata > Actinopteri > Tetraodontiformes > Tetraodontidae > Tetraodon > Tetraodon nigroviridis. The sequence goes on along the minus strand of CAAE01008492.1, from coordinate 79,252 downwards.
TGTGTCTCCATGTGCTTTAGCTGCAGCTTGACTGGCGATTGACCAGCGTTAGCAGAGAAATAATTTCATTTATCTTGTCTTCTTCTCTTATATTCCAAATCTCTTTTTTCGCCAATGTTTTTACTGCCAGAACAGTGAATTTCCCCGCTGTGGGATGAATAAAGTTCTCTTCTGTTCGATTCTATACAAGTATAATGTTTA
>CAAE01008492.1:58052-71722 GCA_000180735.1 Tetraodon nigroviridis | reverse complement strand
CTGCCTGAGTGTGTGGTCCGCAGGCTCCAAGGCGGAGGACAGGAAGGTGGTGCAGAGGGTCATAAACACAGCCCAGAAGATCATCGGCTGCCCTCTGCCCACCCTGGAACAACTGGCCCTATCCTGCTGCCTGAGGAGGCCCCGGGCCATCACAGCAGACCCCACACGACCCGCCCACCCTCTGTTTGACCTGCTGCCGTCTGGAAGACGGTACAGGTCCATCAGTTCCCACACCAGCAGACTGTCAAACAGCTTCTTCCCCTGGGCCATCAGGTCCGCAAATGCCCACAGACACACACTCACCTGAACACACCCCACACAAACCTGAACTACCACAACCCGTCTACCTCCTCCTACCTCCACTGCACCTTATTTTGCACTCCAGAAACCTTTGTAAATTGTAAATACCTGTATATGTAAATTGTATAGCGTTTATAGTCTATTTTTTAATATGTATATTCCTGCTCAGGAAGTTTTTTAATTGCTGCTATTGGGAGTACCCCCCCAAATTTCGTTGTACCCTGCGTGCAATGACAATAAAGGACTTCTATCTATCTATCTATCTATCTATCTATCTATCTATCTATCTATCTATCTAGGCACCCTCAGACGCCATCAGAAGCCCCTGGACGCCCTCTGACGCTACCAGACACTCTCTGACGCCCTCAAACGCCATCAGAGGCCCTCAGACGCCATCGGACACCCTCAGAGTCCCTCAGACTCCCTCAGACACCCTCAGACACCCTCAGACGCCACCAGACGCCATCAGTCGCCATCGGACACCCTAAGACACCATGAGACGCCCTCAGACAACCTCAGGCGCTATCAGAGACCCTAAGATACTATCAGAAACAATCAGATGCCATCAGATACCCTCAGACGCCACCAGACGCCACCAGACATCATCAGACGTACTCAGGCACCATCAGACACCATCAGATACCAACAGACGTCATTAGACACCCTCAGACGCCATCAGAAGCCCCTGGACGCCCTCTGACGCTACCAGACACTCTCTGACGCCCTCAAACACCATCAGAGGCCCTCAGACGCCATCGGACACCCTCAGAGTCCCTCAGACTCCCTCAGACACCCTCAGACACCCTCAGACGCCCTCAGACGCCACCAGACGCCACCAGACGCCATCAGAGGCCACCAGACCCCATTCGACGCCACCAGAAAACCTCAGACACTATCACCATTAGACGCCAACAGACGCCATATGACAACCTCAGACGCCATCAGACACCATCAGAGGCCATAAGACACCATCAGCAACCTCAGACAACCTAAGACACCATCAGACACCATTAGACACCATAAGACGCCATCAGACGCCTTTAGACGCCCTCAGACACCCTCGGACGCCATCAGACAACATAAAATACCGTCAGACACCCTCAGACACCCTCAAACGCCATCAGACGCCATCAGTCGCCCTCAGACGCACTCAGACACCCTTGGACGCTTTCAGACGCCATCAGACACAATCGGACAACCTCAGACGCTCTAAGACACCCTCAGACGCCCTCAGACAGCCTAAGACACTATCAGACGCCATCAGACACCAACACACGCAATCAGACGCCACCAGACACCCTCAGACATCACCAAACGCAATCAGGCGCCCTCAAATGCCATCAGAGGCCATCTGCCACCCTCAGACGCCCACAGACGCTCTCAGACACCTTAAGATACCATCAGACACAATCAGAATCCATCAGACACCAACACACACAATCAGACGCCATCAGACAAACTCAGACACCATCAGACGCACTCAGATACCCTAAGTCGCTCTCAGACGCCATCAGAGGCCCTCAGACACCATTGGACAGCCTAAGAAACCATCAGACGCCATCAGACAGCCTCAGACGCACTCAGACACCCTAAGTCGCCCTCAGACACCAACAGACACCATGTGACGCCATCAGACGCCACCAGACGCCATCAGAGGCCACCAGACGCCATCTGACCCCACCAGACATCCTCAGATGCCATCATACGCACTCAGAGACCACCAGACACCCACAGACGCCCTCCGACGCCACCTCACACCCCCAGAAAACCTCAGAAACCCTCAGACACCATCAGACGCCATCAGACGCCATCAGATGCCATCAGACGCCATCTGACGCCATCAGACGCCATCTGACGCCATCAGACGCCACCAGACACCATCAGACGCCATCAGACAACCTCAGACGCCATCAGACACATTAAGACACCAGCAGACGCAATCAGACGCCATCAGATGCCATCAAACGCCCTTGGACGCCCTCAAACACCACCAGACGTAATGAGACGCCATCTGACAACCTCAGACGCCATCAGACGCCATCAGACACCCTCATACGCCATCAGACAACCTCAGACACCATCAGACAACCTCAGACGCCATCAGACACCCTAAGACACCAGCAGACACAATCAGACGCCATCAGATGCCATCAAACCCTCTTGGACGCCCTCAAACACCACCAGTATGTAATGTGACGCCATCTGACACCCTCAGACGCCATCAGACACACCAGACTCGATCAGACGCCCTCAGAAACGATCGGATGCACCCGGACGACATCAGACGCCGTCCAACGCCGTCAACCACCTTCAGACGCACTGAAACACCATCCGAGGCCATCAGACGCAATAAGACAACCTCAGACGCAATCAGACGCCATCGGACACCATCAGACGCCCTCGGACGCCACCAGACACCATCAGACGCCCTCAGACGCCATCTGACACCCTTAGACGCCATCAGACCCCATCAGACACACCAGACTCGATCAGACGCCATCAGACGCCCTCGAGACAGGATTGGACGCACTCAGACACCATCAGACGCCATCAGACGCCATCGGACACCATCAGACGCCCTCGGACGCCATCAGAAATCTTTGGACTCCATCAGACACCCTAAGACGCCCTCAGACACCATCAGACGCCATCAGACACCCTCAGATGCCATCAGACGCCATCCGACACCCTCAGACGCCATCAGACACCCTCAGAACGCCATATCACACCCTCAGACACCAACAGCGCCAACAGACGCCACCATACGCCATCTGACACCCTCGGATGCCCTCGGACGCCACCAGACGCCACTGGACACCATCAGACGCCATGAGACGCCATCAGATGCCAACGGACGCCCTCGGACGCCACCAGACTCCATCAGACACCACCGGAGGCCACTAAACGCCATCAGACGCCATCAGACAACCTCAGACGCCATCAGACACCCTCAGACATGATCGGACACACCCGGATGCCATCAGACACCATCAGTGTTGGGAAAAATAATGTACAGTAATCCCTCGCTATTTCGCGGTTCACTTATCGCGGTTTCGCCACTTCGCGGATTTTTATCGTGAATTGTGCTCTATATTATGATTGGCTAAAAATCACTTCGCGTCTTCACCACCTGTGCGTCAATAACCTTGCAGTCTAATCTGTACACGTACGTAAAACAGCTTGCCAAATGTACATTAGGAAGGTGCAAAGTCTATTGCAATTTCGAGTTTGTCTAAAACCCATAATGTCGAAAAAGCGCTCTGGACCCACAAACACACCCTCACCGCTGGTTTCAAAAGAAAAAACTACAGAGCGGAGTCAGGATGCAGCGGCTCAGTCTGAAGAGAAGTGAAATACACCTGAGTCACCATTTGTCCTACTGTACTTTGTAGTTTTTCATAATCATTTAAAATTTTCTCCCGCTTAGTCCAATTACTCGGGTCGCGGTGGGCGGTGCTAATCTTCCCAATTTGAAGCCTTCTGTTCACATTGATGATTTAAATTAATATTTGACAGTACAGAAGTTATTTAAACGTTTCTTAAGTACTTATATATAAACAAATGCTTGAGCCTGTAAAATTATTTGTTATTTCTTTTCAATGTATAATAGTGTATTTTACTGAATAATAATTGTAAGAAAAAATAGTGGTTTCTACTTCGCGGATTTCACCTATCGCGGGTTCTCTTTGGAACCGAACCTGTCAGGCTTCACAGACCGGACCCAAAAGTGCGTAGCAAAACACACGCAGACGGTAGCTCGATTAAACGATAATTTATTAACACCAGAAAATGAAACCACGAGGAAAACAAAACTAAACAAAAGGCGCTCCAACGGAGGGAATAAACTACTGAACCCAAAATGCTCCAACGGAGAAAAACGCAGGGAAACTCAGTCCAAACTCAAAACGCTCCAAACGGGAGGAAAAACTAATTAACAGAAAACGCTCCGGACGGGAGGGAAGAAAAAACTAGTCAAACAAAAAGCGCTCCAACGGAGGAAGAGCACAGTCCAATAGCGAGGCTCGTGAGAACGGGGAAAACAGTCCACGGTGCTGCCCGCGATGTGCTGGGCGCGCAGGTTGAGCTCAAGGTCCCTTCCGATGGGGCTAGGCGACCTCGGGAGACAGAAGGTGAGGGTTAGCGGGTACAAGGAACGAAACCAGAAAATCCAACCAGCGATACCTGACTCACGACAGTCTGTCTCGGCCGTCCAATCGCGTTGCGTCCTTTCCATTAGCGTGCGTCCAATGGCGACGCGTTCTGTCCATTAGCGTCCGAAACCAACGTGGCTTCCCTCCAATCGCGTCGCGTTCTGTCCATTAGCGTCGATTAGCGCCGTCCAATCGCGTCGCATTCTGTCCATTAGCATCCATTAGCGCCGTCCAATCGTGGAACGTTATGTCCATTATCAGGCGTCCAATCGCGTCAAAGGTGCGCCCGCCCTCACCCAAGCTCGTCATCGTCAACATCACTGAAACCTATCGGATTGAGCATCACGAATCGTCTCAAGGTACGTAAGGTTGTTTTTTTTTTTTCCTTCATAAATGTATTACTTTTTTGCTTTAGCTGTTTAAGTTGGCAAACTAAGTTGGGCACCTTACTTATATTCGGCAACTTAAGTGTGTGTCGCCTTTGATTGATCTTAAGAACTTAAGTTGTCTTCGAAGAACTTAAGTTGTCTTCGATGTCAATTGAAGCTAACATTCGCTAGCTCTAGTAATAATGCCGTGTTTGATAGAACAGAACTTTATTCATCCCAGGGAAAATTCACTCTCCCAGCACCATGAACATTGGAAGATTTTTTTTTTTTTTTTTTAATATAAAAGAAAAAGACAAGATAAAAACAAAAAATCTTTTTGCTGTCTCTTACCCCATACACACACACACATACACAAACAAACACACTACACACACACACACACAAAAAATAAATACAGGTGTTTTACATGGTTTGTGGAATGAGTATATTTATGGATTCTGATAATGTCCAGGTGAGTTGTGGACAGGTAGGTGGGTAGTCCTGGTGTGGGACCTCGGATGCTGCATTGAACAGTCTGAGTTCCTGCACTGAGGATGCCTCAGCCTGGATATTTCCTGCTTTTTAATTACCTGGCCACTGGCCACTATCCATTAGTTGAAGAAATAACACGCGTTACTGTGTTTAATATATGTTTGCTATTACATGTAATATATGTTTAATATGTACCACATTGAATTCCCTGGCCATTTGCAAGTTGGGTTATATTGCCCTGAGTATTAAAGGTAAAAGTACATACATACATACATATTGAAATACCATTATTCATTTATTGATATTTGCATACCTGTTGTTAATTTTTTTGGCCATCATCATGTTAATGTTAATTAATGTTAATATTATGTTAGATGAGCAGCAAGAGCAAGAGCCACACGGGTATGGGAGATGGAGAGTGGATGGCAAGGCTACGGTCGTATGCCACTACAGGTGTTTGGCCTTCTGGTGGCAACAGGCCAGCACCTAGACAGCGGAAGTGGCATGAACTCTATCAAAAGGTAACACTGACAATATCTGTAAGAAAAAAAACTACTAATAACAATAATATTTATTATTTTCGATAGAAAAATGCCCCATGCAGACCCATGGACAGACCACCCTCTTTGGACAGTCTGTGGCTTGTAATTGTGGATTCCACGGTTCCAAGGTGAGTTTTGCTAAATGACTTTTTGATTGTCCTCCAGTGACGTCTCTTCTCCAGCGTTTTGTCTGTTACATGATAGATGGCACCATGTTGTTTTAGCTGACGACCACACAGTCTCCTGCTGCAGAACAGCAGCCTGCAGCTGCTGCATCTTCCTCAAACACTGGAAGATTTCTGCCAGCACCCAAAAGCTTGGCAGTTGTGAATATTACTTCTATATAAATATGAATCATTAGTATTTTTATTAATTGCTATTAATTTCATTAATTGTTTACCTAATCTTATATTTCTTTTTCCAGTTTGAAAAATCTCACTATGGTGGGTCACATTCAGCTGCACTAAGGCCTAACCTAGTGCCTAGAAGAACCCCAAGCTCATCGCCTGTGAGGAGCCCCGAACCCTCTACATCCTCTGTGAGGAGCCCCTGTCCCTCTACATCCTCTGTGAGGAGCTCTGGTCCCTCTACATCCTCTGTGAGGAGCTCTGGTCCCTCTGCATCCTCTGTGAGGAGCTCCTGTCCTGCTGTAAACACCATTAAGCCAGATCCTTGTGTAAGTGCAGCAATCTAATAGTTGTCCCACTATTCCGTTTGTTACCCTTGATGCGTCTTGCATTGATAGATTATGTTACTGCTGTATTCTAATTAGAATGAGCCTGAAGGGCTGGACTCAGGTGATGCTGGGGATGCTGCTGCTGCTGCTGCTGACTCGCTGCCGCAGCGTACTGGTTGCCAGTGGGAATGAAGAAGAACATCCCTGTTCAGGACCACAAATGGATTTCCAGCAACCTTTTTCTTTCTGGCAAACTGCGGCCAGATCTGAAGCTGTGGTACGAGCCTCCAGCCCCAGCCTTGATCTACCACCAGACACCAACACCAGACCGCTTTTTCACCCACCGGCTGATGGTCTGGATGCCCTACCACCTGTGGAAGGTGAAGGTGAATTGTCCTCACTGTGGGAAGCAGCTAACAGGGGGAGGTGTGCACAAACGTGCTCGTAAGGTCCTGGACATCGACAGGTACTACCTGCTGGTGACGGAGACACTCAGGTGCAGTGTGTGTTGCCTGAATTACCTGTCCACCAGCCAGACTGTCTGGGACCAGCTGGACCTGCCACACCAAAAGATGTTTCGGCTGATACTGACACGCAAGTGAGTAATGCAGTTTTACTAAGAAGGAACAAAAAAATTGCAATCATTTAAATATAACTAACAAAACAACTTGTAAAGACTAACTATTTACATGATTCTTGTTTTAATGTGTTGATAACCTTTTAAAATGCTAATGCATTTTCAGGTATGCTTGTGACATCCGTGTCATTCAGCTGTTATGAGACCGCACTCTTGGCAACAGTCCAGCACGCTTGGTCAAACAGCTCCAGGAAAATCACAGGGAGGAGTGGCTATCCAGGTTAGCGCTCTATTTTGGCGAGTGTGCCAACTTTGTGGATCGGCCAGGCATTGCTGCTGTGGTGTGTCAGCAGCCCCCAGAGCCCACTGAGCTGGCCAGCAGTGGCTGGCTGCTGTCCGTCTGTGGTAGGGACGTCCTCTCCCGCCTGGATCATATCAAGGCCAGCATCACCACCACTGTTGGCTCCATATTAAAAATGGATTCAACTAAAAAGGTACCAAATATTGTCTATTGAAGGGTTAGGAGCTCTGTTTGTTTTACAGGCTGTGTGTGCATTTATTTTTTTTAAATAATTTTTTTCTTTAAATTTCTTTTACCAAATTCCAGATGACAAATAAGCTTGCCGGTCATGGCAGGGGGACGGCCCTCTGGTTGACATCCATTGGGAATGAGAGCGGCCAAATCCTGAACAGTGTTCTGACGGTGCAGGAGGGCCCAGGACTGGACAGGATGGTTTCTGGGGTGGTGGCGCGCTATCGCCAGGCCAGGAGTCGAACCTCCCTGTCTTCTCTACGTGGACTGTGGCTGCTGTGTGAGTGAGGGGACGAGCAAGCTCCAGACAAGGTTTGGGGAGTGGCCAGAGCTCCACATACGACTGGATATTTGGCACTTCATGAGGAGGCTGGCTGCTGGCTGCACAACAGATGCCCATCCACTGTCCCCTACCTTCATGGGCTGCTTGTCTGCCTGCATTTTTGAATGGGATGCAGGCGACTTTGCTCTGTTGCGACAGGCAAAGAGGCAGCAGCTCTGCCAAGAGGATGTGCCAACTCTCACTGATGCCCAGGTTGAGGCCAGGATCACGAAAAGAGTTGAGCCAGTACTGCCAGAGGACTTGGAAGGACAAATGGGCGCCATATTATGGGTGTGCCTCTTTTAGATGAAGCACGCATGGAGCATATCTGGCGTGTGCAGAAACGACATAGTGAAGTGCATCCAGGATGTTCCAGGTGTGCATCTCTACACAGAGACAGGCACCACCACAAAGGGGGGTGTGGTCCTGGGAAAGTACCGCTGTGCCAGGGGGTCCACATCACTGGAGTCTTTTCATTGCCACCTGAACCGCTTCATTCCAGGTTGGTGTTGTCCTTATTTCTAAAGCTAAACTGTGCATACTTTTTCTTAGAATTGCAAAGGTCAATTTTTATTGGCAAGTACTGTTTTCCTATTTTCTCAGGGACCAGTGCAAATGCACCGAATTTTCAGCTGTACCTCCTGGACGGTCTGAATCGATGGAACCAGGATCGGGCAGCTGCAGCGGTTTCTGGCAAACCGTCGCAATGTTTGACCTACTCTGGTGATGTAGCTCAGTGCATTAACACCAGCACCATGAAGGTTTTGGGCAGGCCTTTTTTACCCACCTTCAGACCCCCGTCCAAATACACCGGTATGATTCCTTTCAGGTTTTTTTGAACAAAATGTTTTATGTTTCCTATCTCATCAAAACTCTCATTTGTCCACCTTCTCTTCTTCATAGGAGAGCTGCTTGGTGTTGACTATCTCCTGAGTCAGACTGGGCAGCCCTTGCAAATCAATCCTGACTCGGAAGAGACCGAGGAAATGCTGGAGGATTTACAAGAGGATGAGGAAGAAGATGAGGGCTTTGGTGAAGAAAATACCGACTTTACCATGACAAGTATTATTCAAGACCCAGGTACTTTCCTCGAGTCCAGTTTGGCCACTTTCACCCAGCCTTCCACCTCCACCCATCCTGCCACCCAGCCTGCCACCTTCACCCATCCTGCCACCCAGCCTTCCTCTTGCCACCCAGCCTGCCACCCAGCCTTCCACCTTCACCCATCCTGCCACCCATCCTGCCGCCTCTACACTGGCTGCTCAAGCCTCTGCCTTGTCTTTCCAGACTGCCATATCTGATGCTGGTACCACCATGCCACAGCCAGGTGCACCCACAGCATTTGAGACACCTGAGGTATGTAAGAATATATATATATATATATGTATATATTTATGTATGTATATATATGTGTTCTTTTTGGGTTTAATTTTTTATCTCTGTATCTTCTCAGGCTGTGGATTACAGTGGTATTCCAGGTTTGGACAGGGTTGACAGCTTGGCACATTACCTGGTTGAGTTGCGGAATCAGTCCTCCCTCGCTCTCACCAATCAACAGGTCAGAAATGGTTGCCCCTCTGGTTGTCATACATGTTCTCAGTTGCATTTTCTTTATTTTCTCTCATGCATCCATGTGCTCTCTTTCTGCCCTCTCTTTTTCTTTTAGGTGAGCACCATTGTTGGATTGTGGCAAAATCTTCTGGAGTATGACAAACAAAAGGGTAGTGTTTGCTGCTCGACATCATGACCAATTGAACACGGTCAGATTCCGACTTCGGAAAAAAAGACAGGAATTTACACCTGGGGTGGACAGTGTGAAACGCCATGCGCTCACCACGGTGGCACCACTGGCTCAGTGGCCAGATTGCTGTCGGCTCGTGGAGAACATTTTTATCCGGCTTTGCTCCATCCACACTAGCCCCAAAAAAAGAGGTGCAGGCACAGTTTCCCGATGGGACCTCATCCTTGGAGATTACAAGAAAATTAGACAGCTTGTTTTGTCCAATGAGCATGTTGTGCAGCAGACAAACCTGCAGCTGGTGAGTGTGAGCCACACTACACTTGTGCAGTGGCATAACAAAAGGGAGAAGAGGCAGGAGACTCGTTTGCTCATCCAGGGGCTAAAACTTCCCAGCCGACTGTCTGTGGCAGCTGAACCTCTTCCGACTGCAAATGTGCCCCCAGTATCTGCACCCCCCCATCCTGGCCCTGCGCATCACTACCACCTGCCAACCAGCACTGTAGGGCAGGCCACTCTGAAGAGAAAGGCATTACCTGCTGCTGCTGCTGCTGCAACACCCAGGGCCGAGAAGCCAATGAGGCAGCTTTTCCCTGCTCCTCCTCCTCCTCCGCGACCTGCTCCTCCTCCTACTCCTTTTCCTCTGCTTCCTCCTCCACCGCCTCCCCTCTTCTCTGGCCCTCACCTATTGACAATGAGGCCTTTAGCACCATCTCAGCTTATAGTGCTGATTTCTGTGCCACAGGCCCTGGGTGTCAATCCATCCTCACCACCATCATCATCATGTGCCTGCCACGCCTGTGATTCCTGCTGTTCCTGCCAGGAGAAAAAGGACAGCAGCGCATAACCGATGCAGAAAGTGTGGACAGGACAGAACAGCAGAAACAGGGCACAGCCAGTTTAAAGGCAGAGTCTACTGCCCATCAGTGGGAGACTGTGCCCCAAAGGAAGAGTCGGCTGGCAGACCATGAAAAAGAAACAATAAAATGATCGTTTGTGTACATAGTCTTTTGAGTCTTTAGTTTTGCTGTTTTATTTGTATGGTGTCATTTTGTTTAAATCATTGGCCAAATTGGAAGTGTTGATTTTTATACAAATAAAAGTTTGATATCCATGTACTGTACGTTTTGTGTTTTGTTGTTTGGTTGTTATATTAATAATAATAATAATAATAATAATAATAATAATAATAATAATAAAAACTAATGACAATAACAATAATAATGATGAGAATAATAATAAAAATAATTATAATCAAAGTAGAATATAAATAGTAATAATTTTTAAAGGGCTTTTACAAATACAAGATTAAACAGGAAAAGAAACAAAAAAAGCAATAAAAATTGTACATATATATAATCAATATCTTATTGATAAATCTCAGTCTAAATCTCTATATATATATATATATATATATATATATATATATATATATATATGTGTTGATATTTATATTTTTTTAGGCTGTGAGATTGATCAATAACATATAGACTTATGTCAATAATGAGTGAAATCATGATTAAACATTTTCCAGTAGTACTCTTAACAGTTTAGTTGATGCGGTTATTTTCGGGGAGAGCGGGATTCGAACCAGCGACCTCAAAACTTTAACATCTCGGTTTTTTGGGGTTTTTTAAATTCTTGACGTTCAATTTTGCACTTAAACGTTATGGTGATACACTTAAATGGTAATACATAGAATACTTTGGATTTTTCTCTCTTTCACCTCTTTTTTTCCTTCTTTTCTCTCTTCCCCTTTATCCCCCCTCTCTTCCCCCCTTTTTCCATTTTTCCCCTCCAAACAGACTATTGTTCCCCAGCTTTACACCATCCACCAGGCTCAATAGTCCGACAACCGGGGCCAGGTGACAGCGCCTTAAATCACTGCTGCTGATGAGGCACAGGTGTGCCTCATCAGCAGCCTCCTCAGCTGCCTTCAGTCACCTCCGCCCCCTGTGGAAAAGGGGTGAGCCGAATACCTGCCTCGTAAGGTCCCCTGTGTTTTGGGAGGCTGAGGTCAACCGTCCCCAGCCCCCACAGAACCCCCGCGATAGACGAGGGATTACTGTATTAACATTTAGAAAACCGCTTATGTAGTGTGTCTGGTTTACCCTGGAATGTGTGCCTGGGTTTACGAGAGATGTTAATTACTGATAAGGAAAGGCAGAGTCCCTTAACAAAAGGAAGGCCAGGGTGTGGGGACTTTGTAAAGAAAATAGAGAGGTGATTTGGGGGGTTGAGGTGTGACCTTAGATGTAAATGAGTGAACTTTGTGTGACCTAAGGAATGTAACCACCCCCTATTGCTGATCAATAAAAACTGCAAGAAGGGACGGCATCCTTGGAGACGAAGGAAGCTGCCACTGCGAGCAAGCTGTCGTTCCCCTTGCAGTGAGACGAAGAAAGCGACCATTGTGAGCAAGCTGTCGTCCCTCTTGCAAGTAAAAAGAAATACTGTTGGTGTCTTTCTTTCTGTTTGTGCGCTGCTTTTAATCTTGCAGGCTGGTAAACCTGACAATCAGACAACCTCAGACGCCATCAGACGCCATCAGACGCCATCAGACGCCATCAAACAACCTCAGACACCATCAGACGCCCTCGGAAACCATCAGACACCATCAGACGCCATCAGACACGATCGGACGCACCCGGACGCCATCAGAAGCCGTCAAACACATCAGACGCACTCAAACACCATCAAACGCCATCAGACAACCATCAGACACCATCAGACACCATCAGACACCATCAGACACCATCAGACGCCATCAGACGCCCTCGGAAACCATCAGACACCATCAGACGCCATCAGACACGATCGGACGCACCCGGACGCCATCAGAAGCCGTCAAACACATCAGACGCACTCAAACACCATCAAACGCCATCAGACAACCTCAGAAAATATCAGACGCCCTCAGACATAATAGGACACACTACAATTGCCATCAGACGCCATCAGACGCCATCAGACGGAATTAGACGGCATCAGACGCCATCAGGCGCCATTAAACACCATGAGACGCACTCCGACGCCATCAGACGCCATCAGACACCATCGGACACATTTAATTGCCATCAGACGCCATCAAACGCCCTCAGACGCCCTCAGACGCCTTCAGACGCCCTCAGACGCCATCAGACGCCATCAGACGCCATCAGACAACCTCAGACGGCATCAGACACCATGAGACACCATCAGACGCGATCAGACAACCTCAGACGCAATCAACCACCATCAGACGCCATCAAACGCCGTCAGAGACGATCGGACGCACTCGGCGCTACCACACGCCATCAGACGGCCATTGACGCTCTCAGACGCCATCAGACACCATCAGACACCATCAGACGCCATCAGACGTAATGAGACGCCATCTGACACCCTCAGATGCCCTCAGAGACGATCAGACGCACTCGGCGCTACCACACGCTATCAGATGAGTGCCTTTGACGCACTCAGACGTGCATCAGACACCATCAGACGCCATCTGACACCTTCAGACGCCATCGGACGCCATCAGACAACCTCGGTCACCATCAGACGCCAACAGACAACCTCAGACGCCATAAGACAACCTCAGTCGCCATCAGACGCCATCAAACATCCTCAGACGCCATCAGACGCCATAGCACACCCTCTGACATCAACATACGCCCTTAGACACCCTCATACGCCGTCAGACGCCATCAGAGAACCTCAGACGCCATCTGACATCATCTGACGCGATCAGGCACCAACAGCGCCACCATACGCCATCTGACACCCTCAAACGCCAACGGAGAACATCAAACACCATCAGATGCCCTCAGACACCCTAAGTTTCCCTCCATCGCGCTAAGTCACCCTCAGACGCAATCAGACGCCCTCAGACGCCATAGCACACCCTCTGACATCAACATACGCCCTTAGACACCCTCATACGCCGTCAGACGCGAATTCCACCACATTGGAGCTTCAGCTGCTCGAGAT
>CAAE01008492.1:43567-58002 GCA_000180735.1 Tetraodon nigroviridis | reverse complement strand
ACCTACGGAGTCCGAGAGAGAATTGGTGAGAAAAATCCTTTGTTGCGATAGTGTTGCTGCAGCTGTTTTAGCGTGAGGGTGTTAAACCGTGCAATAATTTGACTGACATCTCTGGAATTGTCTGTGGAAGCAGCACCCCCACCCTGCAGTCGCTGTGCATTTACAGCCTGGCCAACACGGAGGCTGGACAAGCCGTGGTTAATATCATGGGGGTGGGAGTGGACACCATAGATGTGGTCTTGGCTGCTCAGCCCAGCGGGTGAACACACACACACACACACACTCACTCAAGTCATGCTTTCCTTTTCCATTTTTTTTTTTTTTCTTTTTAACCAGAGAGTAATTCAAGTAACGAATGCCTCTCTTTTCTCCACCACGACCCTGCCTAGCTCTTTTTCCGAAGGCCTGGTCAGATCTTGATCCAGAGCGTCAAACTGGCTTTCTCTGTTACCAACAACGTCATCCGCCTGAAGCCCCCGTCTGATGTGGCGTCCCCCCTGGAGCAGGCCCTGACGCAGCCCGGCGGCCATGGCAACAATCTCATCGCCGTCTTGGCCAAGTATATCTACCACAAGCACGACCCGGCTCTGCCCCGTCTGGGCAATCCAGCTGCTCAAAAGACTGGCAACCGTAAGAAGGCTCTTCTCACCGATGTGGCGGCGTTTAGTTCCTCAGAGCTGGTTCCTTCATGTTGCACTTTTAAAGGCGCCTGTAAATAACTATTTATAGCAAATTTTGAGCATAACTTTGCTTTATTAGGTAACTTTTAAACTAGTTCAATGACTCTGTTACTATACACCCCATTACCTGTGGATCTTTGTGGTGTGGTTTTGATTTGAGCTCATCCTTGTTGTGTGTGTGTGTGTGTGTGTGCGTGTGCGTGTGTGTGTGGACTAACGCGGATGATTCCTCCGGTAGGTGGCTCCCATGTCTGTTTATGCCTGTGTGGGAAGCGACGCTGCAGCCATCAGGGATGCATTCCTCACTCGGCTGCAGAGCAAGACGGAAGACATGAGAGTTAAAGTCATGATCCTGGAGTTCCTCGCTGTTGCCGTGGAAACCCAGCCCGGCCTCATCGAGCTTTTCCTCAACCTGGAGGTTAAAGACGGCAGCGAGGGGTCAAAGGTATGCTCCGTGTGTCATGTATGTTTAGGAAATGGTGTGTTTGCAGCGTTTGGATGTGTTTCTCTCTGAACCTCCAGGAGTTCCTGCTGGGTGAGTGGAGCTGTCTGCATGTGGTGTTGGACCTGATCGACTCCAAGCAGCAGGGGAAGTACTGGTGCCCCCCGCTGCTCCACAGAGCTGCCCTCTCCTTCCTGCTGGCGCTCTGGCAGGATCGCAGAGACAGCGCCATCTCGGTCCTGCGTAAAAAGTAAGCGCCCCCTCGGAAGAGGTCTGGTCCCGTAAATACTTGTTGACCCGTGTTTGAAAACGAGGAGACTTGAACATGCTGTTTGTTGTTGTAGAGAGAGGTTTTTGGGAAAACCTGACAACACCTCTCTTTGGAACGCTCAGCCCGCCTTCTGATACCACAGAGGTAGAGTCTACAGCGCAGTCATGACTTTGTTAGTGACTGAAGGACAAACATTTAGGAATCCAGCATTTGTGTGTTATTCCCAGCCTTGCGTTCTGGAGACGTGTGCCTTGGTCATGAAAATCATCGGCCTGGAGATCTACTACGTTGTCAGGTAATCCGCCGCTTCCTTCCCTTCACTTCCAGACCCCGTCTCAAATTCCCCTGACCCAATCATTGAGTCTGTGCCACTGCAGCGGCTCCTTAGAGCAGCCTTTGAAGGACGCGCTGCAGCGGTTTTCCAGCGCGCGGCGCTACGAGTACTGGTCCCAGTACGTGGAGTCTCTGGTGTGTCACGTGGTGGAGCTGGAGGAGGAGGGCATCCGTTACTTCACAGAGACCCAGATGTTGATCTCTGCTTGGCGGACGCTGCTGATCCTGTCCACCACTCATGTATGTCCAGCACGTTTGAGCCCGCCGATGGCCCTTATTTCCAGGAAACGGAGTTTGTGTGTTTCCAGGCGGATGTGACGCATCTGAGGGACGACCTGACCAAACTGAAGCTTTCTATGGACGTCCTGGATGGGACCAAAGCTACTGTAAGTTCTCACAACCTAACACATTTGCATCGTTGTGTTTCTTTTTCCTCTACAGTCAAACTGGTTTTTTTCTTGGTCAGCTGACAACCCCCAGGTCTGCACCTTGCCTGCGCCTCGGGTCCGTGATGGCCACCCTTCTCCTCGTCCTCCTCATGCAGTGGAGAAGGTCCAACAGACATTCTTTTTTTTTTTTTTTCACGGCGCAGTGAGGAGTCGTACAACGTCGTCACGGTGACGTGACCTAACAGATTGACGTGGTCTTGTCTGCAGTGTGATCGTTACGGCGTCTGACGTTCCGTCCCCTCTGTCCCTGATCCTGGAGAGTGTCCTCAAAGCTGACCAGCAGATGATGGAGAGAACCAAAACCCAAATCGTGTCCGCTCTCATCTCGGTGTTACAGATTCAGGGTCTCCACGGTGAGACGTCCTTCTGCCGGCTGGTTTTTACTCTGTCGTCCATTTTTCTGACTGTTTGTTTTGTCTTCCAGGTGGCGACAACGCTCAGCTGCCCCAGCTACTGTTGTCTGTGTGTGAGACGGTGAGAGACGAGGTCCTGACGCTGATTGACATCACCGGCCACCTGAGCCAGTGTGACGGAGCCGAGGACGAGGACAGTATGGAGACCGACTGTCCACGCAGCTCACAGACAGAGAAATCTGCCATGTCAGAAGGGTGACGATCAGATCGCCGCAGACAAAATTAAAAAAACTACAAGGGAGGATCAGGAGGGACGTGAAAGTCCGAGACTGTCGGAAAGTGAAATCAGGGAGGGACAGCGGATTATCTCCAACGCCAAGAAGAACTGTGAGCTGATGAAGCAAGTGCTGTTGAAGATGACGAACAACAGTGAGGAAATAGGTGCCATCAAGGAGCAAATAAGTGAAGGCCATGGAAGTCGACAGCCGCCCACAACAACGTTACAGCAGGAAAACGAGCAGCTGCAGGTCCAAGTCAAAGCCATGAAAACTGCTTTTCGGGACCTGAGCGTGAACAACGAAATGGAATTCAACGTTCTGCAAAGCAGTCTGGTGCAACTCAAAGAAGAAAAAACAAATTTACAAGTGAGGCTGGACGACCTGGAGTGTACCAGCACAGAGCAGCAGACCAGGTTAAAGACCACCGTCGATGAACAACGTGAGGTCATCCGCACGCTCAATCTGCACTTGACTGAGTCCGAGCAGCAGATAAAAAGCTCACATTTCCAAATAGAAGAAAACAGAGAATTTGCTCAAGAATATAAGAACATTATGAAGGAAATCGAAAGAAGGCAAAGATTGAAATGTAACAAAAACCTTCATCCCCAAGTGCGCAAGCTCATTTGCCACAATACGTTTCTGATGGAGAAGCTGAAGCAGGCCAAAAACATCATCAGCACCCAAAAGGCCCACTGCAAGCATCTCCAGCTGCAGTCGCTGCAACTGCAGACCTACATCAGGAGGTTCGAGGAAGAACTACAGGCCTGCATGTCCGTCATCACCCAACCCAAGCTGCTCAAGCAGAAACTGACCGTTCTGAAACGCAATTACATCGACAACCCGAAGGTGGAGCAGAGTCCCGAGGACTTTGAGACACAACATCAAACTAGGATCGGCGTTCTGGAGAAACGGCTCGAGCGTTTGGCACGGATAACGAGGAATAACAAGAACACCAGGAAGCAACTGGAGCAGAAGCTATCTGAGACCGTTTCCACTTTCAGTAAGAAGGAGAGTGAGTACATCACACTGCTTAAGGTGGAGATGTACAAGAGAAAGCAGATGGAGAGAGAGTTGAAAAAAGCCAACGTGAAAGTTGGCAGTGAGATTGTAACTACGCTGAAAAACTCGGCCAGAAGCGCTCGTTCCTCAGCAACCACGCAGTTGGACGAGGAGACAGTAGAGTTTTATAAAATACACTGTGGCCTATCGGAGCTTTCGTACACGAGGAATACAGACACGGAGAACATGGAGTCTGAAACATCCCATCGCACGTGCGAGACGTCGGTGTCCGAGGACTCCGTCGGAGATGAAGTATGAAATATCACCGTGGACCTCCTAACCTGTGACCAAGCGGGCCGTGGCTTCAATAAACACGCCGTCTTCCAGATCGATGCAGTCCTCTTTGATTTCCCCCGAGCAGCGTGAAAAACGAAGAAAGCACAGTCCAGGGTCCAGTTCCACTCAAACTGTCATTTGAATCCACAGTGGATCCTGGTGATGATGGTGACCAGGCCAGGTTCTCCTGCAGCAAAGCGTCCCCTCGAACCATGACCTTTCCACCCTTTGAAATCTTTCAGGTGGAGATTCTTTTCTTAGGTCTTTCAATGTTCACATCAGCAGGCTACAGAGAGGACACGAAGGAAACATACTATTACAATATATATTATACTTTAAAAACCAAGTGTGTATATCCTAATAAAAAAACCCTTTTTTTGTTTTTACACTTAAAGTTATCTTGCCATCTTTGACAATAGTGACACGTTAATAGCTGTCGATATGAAACCACGTGCTCATGTGTGCTGACACGTTTGTTGACGGCACCCTACAGCACCCACAGTAGTAACAGATCATAAAATGGACCCATTTCGGATAAGACAACTCATTCGTTATCCAAATATGTGGTTTATTGACATTAAAATTCACAATGCTGATAGAACAGGTCCACGTCTGCACACACACACACACACACACACACACACACACATGTCAGGACACGAGAGCTGATATTGTAACGGCAGTGTGTCAGAAGCTGCGGCGTTTCTGAGACTTTTCTTTTCTTTTTGCCAGTTATTTTGCAACTAGTAGCTACATTTTGAGGCTCTGCTAACTTTGAAATACACTCAGAGAGGAGAAGGTCTGATTCGTCAAGATATTTAAAAATCAAAGAAGTAAAAAAAAACCAGCTAACCACAAAGCTAGCTGGAAGAAGCTACAGGTGCCACCATCATGCCTTCACCTACCTCCACATCCCAGCTGTGACAGTTGTGTAGGCCTGTTCCAGAAAGTGGCCAAACTCGAAGAGCAAATCACCACTCTGTTTAAAATTCAAGAGTCGCGCGATCTGGACATAATCCTCGGCGAGACTCAAGCCGCCGCCACCAGTGCTGAGCTAGCGCACACGGCTAGCTATTCCAATGCCTCCGGGTCCCAGCCCCGCTCATCATCTCCCCGTACTGCGGACATTCGGGAGCCCCACTGGGTCCAGCAGGGAGCCAGACCCAAAGCCCTGACATGCTCCGCTCCACTCCACCAGGCTCCCTGGACGAAAGTCGCCGCCCGGAAAGGTGGGATGCGAAAAAGCCGGTCCTCGCGCCCCTCGTCCCCCGGTGATATTGCTCTAAGGAACAAGCTCACAGCTCTGGGCGACGACGACTTTCCACCGCTTGAAGCAGGTCAGCGCCTGTCCACGGGCCGCCGCCAGACACGTCCTGGACTCATCTGCTTCACCCCGGCTCCTAAACCTCCCGGTGCACGGAGACTGGGCAGCAAAACATCGCCTCCCCTGGCCCCTCTGTCGGACTTTCCGCCGATGCACTCCTCACCTCCACCTGCCCGTTCACACTGCCCTGGCTGGAGGCTCTGCGGTTGATCCTCGGCTCATCAACGGTCAGCCACGTGAAAGTCAAAAATGCCTATACACACTGCCACCCAGGGGCACTGGTTAAGGACTTCATCAACTCTGCTCCCACCATCCTCCGCCAGCATCCCGCTGCATCAACAGTTGTCATTCACACTGGAACGAACGATCTCCGTCTTCAGCAGTCAGAAACAGCTAAAGGACCACTTCGTATCACTCATCTCCACCATCCACAGTTTGGACAAGGACTGCATAGTTTCTGTTTGTTTTTGGTGCTTTCATTGCATAATCCTGCCTAGATGGATATTTATGAGTGCCTTTTTCCATCAAAATGATAGACAAGCATTACTTCCTACTCACAAGATTGTAATTCTTTTTAAAAAAAGTTGCTTCTCATCACTGTTTTGATGATGCCTCCAAAGGCGGCTGTAGGAGACGCTCATACTCTGGTTTCCTGCACTCAGGTGGGGTCATGCTGATCCACGGGGAGGTGGTGCACCGCAGTGCTAAAAATACCTCGGAGGACTCCCGCCACGTCTACACTTTCCACATCATGGAGTCTCGGGACACTCGCTGGAAGCCCGACAACTGGTGAGACGGATTTCACTAAAAACACACTGCACCTCTTTTATTAACTGTACCCCCATTCTTCACGCAATTCTCAGCATTTATCAATCTGAATGTGAGCTAAGTGAGGGCCAGTGTCATTTAACCCAGTGGTCCCCAACCTTTTCTGTACCACGGAACGGCTTAACGTCTGACAATATTTTCACGGCCCAATCTAAAGGTGCAGC
This sequence comes from Tetraodon nigroviridis, assembly GCA_000180735.1. Lineage (NCBI taxonomy): Eukaryota > Metazoa > Chordata > Actinopteri > Tetraodontiformes > Tetraodontidae > Tetraodon > Tetraodon nigroviridis. The sequence continues at coordinate 51,545 of CAAE01008492.1, read as the reverse complement.
AGATAAAAACAAAATAAAATGATAAGATCGGCATTAAAAATTGTGGGTTTTTTCAATAATAATAATAAAGATAATAATAATAATAATAATAATAATAATAATAATAATAATGAACGTAAATCCACTGTGTAATCATGTGCAACTTCATCAGCGGCGTCCTCGTAGCGTCGCACCAACAACGGAACATGACATGCGTCAAGTGAGACGGATGTAATAGAGAGAATCCGGCCGCTTTTCAAAATAAAACATTAAGACTCCGAAAAAAAATAATGGAAATTATTTTTTCTTTCTGCGGCCCGGTACCACATGACCCACGGCCCGGTACCGGGCGGGGGACCGGTGGTTGGGGACCACTGTCTTAAAGGGATGTTTTTAGTATGTATATTCTGCTCTGAAGTTGCTGCTATCGGGAGTACCTCCCCAAAATTTCGTTGTACCCTGGGTGCAATGACAATAAAGGACTTATCTATCTCTTATCTATCTTATCTATCTATCTATGTTTTAAATTCTCTACATTTATTTTATGTTCTAGTAAAAGGTTTAGCCTAAGTAATGGGGATTTAAAAGCAGGTAATGAAAAACAAACAAAAATATCAGTTTTTGTTTCGCTGTTGTATCCATTGATCGACGGTTGATGACTAAAGTTATTATATTTTTTAAAGCCTGTGCCCCGAAGATGCACTTTTGAGTTTTAAATAAATACAAGAGCGTAAAAGCTAACGACCATGTAGGTTTACCGTTAAAGTGGCACCAGCCTTTAACCAGAATTAAAGCAAAATCAAGCAAAATCAATGTCACACACCCACACACACACACACACAAAGACACACACACACACACACACACACACACACACATTGACTACAAACACCTTTCTCATTGCTCGAGCAATGTCTTCCATGAGACTTTCCAGAACTCCAGACGTCTCTCCCGCTGTCTGCAGCCGGACCATCCAACAATGCGCCAATGTCTCTACAGTAGTCCCTCGCTATTTCGCGGTTCACTTATCGCGCTTTCGCCACTTCGTGGATTTTTATCGTGAATTGTGCTCTATATTATGATTGGCTAAAAATCACTTCGCTTCTTCACCACCTGTGCGTCAATAACCTTGCAGTCTAATCTGTACACGTACGTAAAACAGCTTGCCAAATTTACATTACGAAGGTGCAAAGTCTATTGCAATTTCGAGTTTGTCTAAAACCCATAATGTCGAAAAAGCGCTCTGGACCCACAAATACACCCTCACCGCTGGTTTCAAAAGAAAAAACTCCAGAGCAGAGTCAGAATGCAGCGGCTCAGTCTGAAGAGAAGTGAAATACACCTGAGTCACTATTTGTCCTACTGTTCTTTGTATTTTTTCATAATCATTTAAGATTTTCTCCCGCTTAGTCCAATTACTCGGGTCGCGGTGGGCGGTGCCAATCTTCGCAATTTGAAGCCTTCTGTTCACATTGATGACTTACATTAATATTTGACAGTACAGAAGTTATTTGTTTAAGCGTTTCTTAAGTACTTATATATGAACAAATGCTTGAGCCTGTAAAATGATTTGTTATTTCTTTTCAATGTATAATAGTGTATTTTACTGAATAATAATTGTGAGAGAAGATAATGGTTTCTACTTCGCGGATTTCACCTATCGCGAGTTCTCTTTGGAACAGAACCCCCGCGATAGACGAGGGATTACTGTATTAGCACTAAGAAAACCGCTTATGTAGTGTGTCTGGTTTACCCTGGAATGTGTGCCTGGGTTTACGAGAGATGTTAATTACTGATAAGGAAAGGCAGAGTCCCTTAACAAAAGGAAGGCCAGGGTGTGGGGACTTTGTAAAGAAAATAGAGAGGTGATTTGGGGGGTTGAGGTGTGACCTTAGATGTAAATGAGTGAACTTTGTGTGACCTAAGGAATGTAACCACCCCCTATTGCTGATCAATAAAAACTGCAAGAAGGGACGGCATCCTTGGAGACGAAGGAAGCTACCACTGCGAGCAAGCTGTCGTTCCCCTTGCAGTGAGACGAAGAAAGCGACCATTGTGAGCAAGCTGTCGTCCCTCTTGCAAGTAAAAAGAAATACTGTTGGTGTCTTTCTTTCTGTTTGTGCGCTGCTTTTAATCTTGCAGGCTGGTAAACCTGACAATCAGACAACCTCAGACGCCATCAGACGCCATCAGACAACCTCAGACGCCATCAGACGCCATCAGACGCCATAAGACACCATCAGCAACCTCAGACAACCTAAGACACCATCAGATACCATTAGACACCATAAGACGCCATCAGACGCCTTTAGACGCCCTCAGACACCATCGGACGCCATCAGACAACATAAAATACCGTCAGACACCCTCAGACACCCTCAAACGCCATCAGACGCCATCAGTCGCCCTCAGACGCACTCAGACACCCTTGGACGCTTTCAGACGCCATCAGACACCATCGGACAACCTCAGACGCTCTAAGACACCCTCAGACGCCCTCAGGCAGCCTAAGACACTATCAGACGCCATCAGACACCAACACACGCAATCAGACGCCACCAGACACCCTCAGACGTCACCAAACGCAATCAGGCGCCCTCAAATGCCATCAGAGGCCATCTGCCACCCTCAGACGCCCACAGACGCTATCAGACACCTTAAGATACCATCAGACACAATCAGACGCCAACAGACAAACTCAGACACCATCAGACGCACTCAGATACCCTAAGTCGCTCTCAGACGCCATCAGAGGCCCTCAGACACCATCGGACAGCCTAAGAAATCATCAGATGCCATCAGAAAACCTCAGACACACTCAGACACCCTAAGTCGCCCTCAGACACCAACAGACACCATGTGATGCCATCAGACGCCACCAGACGCCATCCAACCCCACCAGACATCCTCAGACGCCATCATACGCACTCAGAGACCACCAGAGGCCCTCAGACGCCCTCCGACGCCACCAGACGCCACCAGACGTCACCAGAAAACCTCAGAAACCATCAGACACCATCAGACGCCATCAGACGCCATCAGAAGCCATCAGAAGCCATCGGACTCCATCAGATGCTATCAGACGCTATCAGACACCATCAAACTCTATCAGGCAACATCAGACGCCACCAGACGCCACCAGACGCCATCAGATGCAAAATCAGACCCTCCGACACCCTCAGATGCCCTCAGACACCATCAGATGCTCCTGGATGCCCTCGGACCCTACCAGACGCCATCAGACGCCATCAGACAATCTCAGACACCATCAAACACCACCTGACACACTCGGACGCCATCAGACACCCTAAGACACAAGCAAACACAATCAGACGCCCTCAAACACCACCATACGCCATCAGACACCGTCAGACGCTATCAGACACAATCGGAAACAATCATGCCCTCAGTCGCCCTCAGACACCCTAAGTCGCCCTCAGACACGCTAAATCGCCCTCAGATTCAAACAGACGCCATCAGAGGCCACCAGACAATCTCAGACGCCAACAGACGCGCTCAGACGCCATCAGACAACATCAGACACCCTAAGACACCATCAGACAGAATCAGGCGCCATCAGACGCTCTAAGACACCCTAAGATGCCCTCAGACATCAAAAGACACCATCAGACGCCCTCAGACGCCATCAGACGCCCTCAGATGCCATAAGACACTATCAGCAACCTCAGACTCCCTAAGACGCCATCAGACACCCTCGGACGCCATCGGACAACATCAAACACCATCAGACACCCTCAGACACCCTCAAACGCCATAAGACGCCATCAGTCGCCATCAGACGCTCTAAGACACCCTCAGATGCCCTCAGACATCAAAAGACACCATCAGACGCCCTCTCACACGATCAGACACGGATCAGACACACCAGATTCAATCATACACCCTCACATGCCCTCGAACGCCCTCGGACACCATCAGATACCATCTGCCGCCATCAGATGCCCACAGGCACGATCAGACGCCCTTGGACGCCGTCGTACGCCACCAGACACCATCGGACGCCCTCAGACACCACCAGACAACCTCAGATGCCATGAGACGCCATCTGCCACCCTCAGACGCCCTCAGACGCTATCAGAAACCCTACGACAATATCAGACACAATCAGACGCCATCAGACGCCATCATTGCCCACCAGACGCCATCAGACGCCATCAGAGAACCTCAGACACCAACAGACGCCATCAGAAACCCTCAAACGCCATCAGAGGCCCTCAGACGCCATTGGACACCCTAAGACGCCATCACACACCATCAGACGTCATCGGACGCCATCGGACATCCATCAGAAACCCTCGAACACCAACGGACAACATCAAACACCATCAGACGCACGCCGACGGCATCAGACGCCATCCAAAACCTTCAGATGCCATCAGACACCATCAGACACTATATCACACCCTCAGACGAGACCAGACGCCACCAGACGCCATCAGACGCCATCAGATGCCATATCACACCCTCAGACGCGACAAGATGCCATCAGATGCCCTCAGAGGCAATCAGACACCCTCAGACACCATCACACGCTACCGGACGCCATCAGACGAAATCAGAGGCCATCAGACGCCATTAGACGCACTCAGACACCATCAGACGCTATCATACGCCATGGGACGCCATGAGACGCCATCAGACACCATCTGACATCCTCAAACGCCATCATACGCCCTCAGACACCATCAGACACGACCAGGCGCCATCAGACGCCATCAGATGCCATATCACACCCTCAGACGCGACAAGATGCCATCAGATGCCCTCAGAGGCAATCAGACACCCTCAGACACCATCACACGCTACCGGACGCCATCAGACGAAATCAGAGGCCATCAGACGCCATTAGACGCGGTCAGACACCATCAGACGCTATCATACGCCATGGGACGCCATGAGACGCCATCAGACACCATGTGGACATCCTCAGACGCCATTCATACGCCCTCAGACACCATCAGACACGAGCAGGCGCCATCAGGCGCCACCAGACACAACCAGACGCCATCAGACGCCATATCACACCCTCAGACACCCTCAGATGCCCTCAGACGCCATCGGACACCATAAGACACGATCTGACGCCATCAGACGCCATCTGACGCCATCAGACGCCATCTGACGCCATCAGACGCCACCAGACACCATCAGACGCCATCAGACAACCTCAGACGGCCATCAGACACATTAAGACACCAGCAGGACGCAATCAGACGCCATCAGATGCCATCAAACGCCCTTGGACGCCCTCAAACACCACCAGACATAATGAGACGCCATCTGACAACCTCAGACGCCATCAGACGCCATCAGACACCCTCATACGCCATCAGACAACCTCAGACGCCATCAGACCACCATAAGACAGCAGCAGACACAATCAGACGCCATCAGATGCCATCAAACCCCCTTGGACGCCCTCAAACACCACCAGTACGTAATGAGACGCCATCTGACACCCTCAGACGCCATCAGACTTTCCAGCACACGACACCAGACTCGATCAGGCGCCATCAGACAACCTCAGACGCAATCAGATGCCATCAGACGCCCTCAGAGACCATCGGACGCAGTCGGCGCTACCACATGCTATCAGACGGCCTTTGACGCTCTCAGACGCGCTCAGACACCATCAGACGCCATCTGACACACCAGACTCGTTCAGACGCAACCAGACACCTTCAGACGCCCTCAGACGCCTTCAGACATTTTTGGACACCTTCAGACACCACCAGACGTAATGAGACGCCTTCTGACACCCTAAGACGCCCTCAGACGCCATCAGACATACCAGACTCAATCAGACGCCTTCAGACGCTGTCAAACACCATCAGACGCACTCAAACACAATCAAACGCCATCAGACGCCATGAGACGCATTCAGACGCCCTCAGAGACGATCGGACGCACTCGGCGCTACCACACGCTATCAGACGGCCTTTGACGCCCTCAGACGCGCTCAGAAAACTTCACACGCCATCTGAAACCTTCAGACGCCATCAGAGCACCCTCAGACGCCATCCAGACAACCTCAGACGCCATCAGACAACCTTAGACGCCATCAGACACCCTAAGACACCAGCAGACACAATCAGACGCCAACAGATGCCATCAAATGCCCTTGGACGCCCTCAAACACCACCAGACGTAATAAGACGCCATCAGAAACCATCAGACGCCCTCAGGCACGATCGGACGCACCCGGACGCCATCAGACGCCGTCAAACACCATCAGACGCACTCAGACGCACTCGGACGCCCTCGGACGCCACCAGACACCCTAAGACGCCCTCAGACACCATCAGACACCATCAGACGCCCTCAGACACGATTGGACGCACCCGGACACCATCAGACGCCATCAGACACCGTCAAACACCATCAGACGCACTCAGACGCCCTCGGACACCACCAGACACCATAAGACGCCCTCAAACACCATCAGACACCATCAGACGCAATCAAACGCCATCTGACACCGCTCAGACGCCATCAGACACCCTCAGACGCCATCAGACACCCTCAGACACCCTCAGACGCCATCGAACGCCCTCGGACGCCACCGGACCCCATCAACACCCTCAGACGCCATCAGACAACCTCAGACAACCTCAGACGCCATCAGACATCTTTGGACACCATCAGACGCCATCAGACACCCTAAGACACCAGCAGAAACAATCAGACGCCAACAGATGCCATCAAACGCCCTTGGACGCCCTCATTCAGTGTTGAAATGTGCTATTTTTGCATTACTTCAACTGAAAATGTAAGGAAACTGATCATGCATTAAGTACCACCATATTTCTATTTGATGGCGCCATCTACAAATCGGGCAGTGATGAGACACCTGATTGCACTGAAAAGAAATGAAACACATGCTGACCCAAATCATTCCAAAACAAACAAAAAATACATCTGATTTCTTTCTTATTAACTCTTTTACCAACTATTTTCCGAGTTTAGATTTTCAAAGCACTGGCCAGTGTCTGTCTCGGTGTATCCAAAAACTGATAAGCACAACAACTCTCCAGGTAAAAGCATTTTTGGTGAAATTTATTCTCAAAAAAAGGTTTTAAATCAAGCTTATCCTCCATGATGAATCCCGAGTGGACGGAGGTCCGTTCTGCCCGGAGGTAAAAAGACACCAGACAGAGACACGAAGTCGGGCAGAGACAGATGCTGTTGGGCTGTAGAACCACTGCTGACACGGCTGCTGCTTTACCAGGCCCACTGTCCAGGCTGAACAGCATCCTTCCTTTCTCCTGGCTGTGTCCTCCACTGTTCTCCACCAGCCATTCCTGAATGCCTCACACACACCTTTAATATGAGATTTTACTTTTAGTAATGAGATTTTGACAAGATGGTAAAAATGGTGAAAATATTCACAGAAAAAATCATGAATTGAGTTACTTCCTCCTGGTGCAAAGTCTACGCTAACTAGACAATTCCGGAGAAATTTTAAATGTGCGCCTCCACCTACGGCATGTCCCTGCAGCCCTTGCAGGCCTTTGTGGCACCCAGGAGCTGCTGCTGACAGTGGCAGAAAAACGCTAATATGGACAGCTTAACAATGACTGACTGTGATAAAAGTGGTACCGTTGGAACCGGGACGCTTTAAAATACACACGTTTGAAATTTCATGACGCTGGGTTGATGCATGAGAGAGAAACGAGGAGTTAAACACTCCAACACGAGCCCCTGTCACACACAGAGCGGCCCCTCCCCTCCCCACTCACACACACCTGCATCCTCAGGCAGTGTGTGTGTGTGGAGTTGCAGTTTTGGTGTTTCTTTATTCTTGTGGGGACATTTTTCAGTTTTTTATGAATATCTCAGGGCCCGTTGGTCCCAGGGCCTTCAAATTTGATACAGGCGACCTAGTCTTAGAGCCGCACGTTTTGGTGTGTCACTCGTCCCGATCCGCCGGGGGTACAAAGCGCTCCTGTAGCCTACATGGGATCTTTGGTGCGCTTTT
>CAAE01008492.1:2107-16660 GCA_000180735.1 Tetraodon nigroviridis | reverse complement strand
TCAATTCATCGATTTTATTTTGAGTACAGCACTTTGATGTATTATTATTATTATTATTATTATTATTATTATTATGATTATTATTTGTACAGCCACCTCTGTACAAATACATGGACTCATTGATTGATTGGCTGATTGACGAGGCTCAGCAGCTGAGATGGAGTTAACGATTTACCATCGATCACGTGGAAGAACAGAAGGAGTGGAAGCTGAAAACCTCTGAGCAACATCTGCAGGAGGACAAAGAACCTGCTGAGCTTCATCACCTCCAGACATCAGACAGGCCAAACCCCACAAACGAGTGTGATTCCAGCTGTCTACGTCCGTCTGTCTGTCCGCAGAGGGGAAAGACGCGTCAGCAGATGTGAGACAGGACAAGAGACACTCTGACCACCGACGCATGAGTAGGTGTGTGTGTGTGTGTGTGTGTGTGTGTGTGTGATTACTGAAGCAGATCCAGGGTCGATCTCCTGGCTGTGTGCAAACGTTAGCTTTCAGGCTGCTAACTCTGGTTCCTCCTGAGTTGCAGCTCAGCCTTCGTCAGCAGTGAAACTCCTCATCAGAATCCTCCTCCTCAGGGTCAGCCGGCTCGTTCGTCTTCTTTGCTCCTGACTGTCCTGCTCCTTGGATCAGGTGGTGCTCAGGGTTAGGGTTAGGGTTAGGGTTAGGGTTAGCCAATCACAGCGAGCCTGGCCACTGGTGGCTTCCTACTGCTTTGGTCATGAGCCCGCCTCTAAACGCCGACCCCTCCACTCCGCAGTACCTGTTCCTCTGCTAGCATGGTCGGTACCTTGCTAACTGGACTAGCCTAGTCAGCAGCTCATGCTGGGTGTGTGACTCTGCTCTTTCAGTGGAGACCTGCAGGTGAGCTCCAGCGCTCATGCTAGCTTCTCCACGGCTCAGACGGCTTCACTCGGTTTCCAGGGGGAACAAATGGGATCGAGGAATGGATGTGGGTGGTGGGACAGAGGCGTGGGCGGCCTTCCTAGCCTAGCCCTAACCCGGGTTGGTGCTGTGACCAGCACCAACGTCGCCCAAGTCCTCAACCTTTATCCATGCGGAGGTACCGAGTTGTTCTGGGAGATGGACACCTCGACGTGAGCGCAGGTTCATCCCCAGGAAGGCCTTCTCAGACTTGGTCTACAAGAGGATCAGAGCTCGTAGCAAGCTAGCCAGCGTGGTGGCCTAGAACATCCAAATGGAACAGATTACTGGAGCTCCATCAAACATTAGCATCCTCACCATCCACTTAGCTCAGGCTCTTGGACACTGACGAGCTGCTAGCAGAGGACTTTGTCTCTGGGTTCCGTGTTGCTAGTCGCTGAGTCACTACAGTTGTTGAACAGTGAAATGAGCTTTTCCATCAGCTACTTTAGCTGATGACTTCCTCAGATGGCTGAGCCTCGGGGCGTTCCTCACGGGAGCTATGATGGAGCGGTCCATGATGACCTCAGGAGGACTAAAAAGGTCCTGACTGGTGGGGTCAAGGCCAGGGTTTATCTCCGTGGTAACCGTCTGAACAGGCTCTGGCTCAAATGAACAGCTGTTTTTTTAAGGTTTCTTTTGGTGAATAAATGTCAAAAGTAAGAATAGAGGTGTGGAAATGGATCCTGAAGGCTGCGCCTGTGGACTCCTGTGGGCTGGTGGTCCTCCCGCTGCTGCAGGTGGCCATGAAGGGCCACACACACACACACACACACACACCAGCCAGGAGCAACTTTCTGCTTTTGGAGACTTCTGGAGGAGGAACCCTGGGAAGACGGTTGAGCCATCCGGCCGAGGAAGATCCGAGATCCCTCGTGATCTTCTCAATAATGTTCAGCAAAAGCACAAATATTCCGAAAAGAAATCCATCCATCCATTCATTATCCCACCCACTTTATACCCAGTGGTGTCGCGGGACGAAAAGAAATCCCACCTGGAAAAACCAGACCAGGAATCTGCTGAAATGACCTTTGGAAGTAAAACAATGAAACCTGAGAACAATGAGAAAAGGAACAATCCAACAAAACTGCGAGTAAAAGAAGGGCAGAAACTCGAGTCAAGGAGAAAAGGAGGCTTAAAAGCCGGAGCTGACGTCTGCAGAGTCCCGAGGCTCCAAACACGCCAGAAGAACAAAGCCTCCAAACGTTTCTGAGCTTTGATCTTCATGTTCCTCCATCTCTTCTGAGCTGGCTGATCCGAACCCAAGCACCAGCAGTCCTCCACAAACAGCCGCAGCACGGGTCGGGGGGATCTACCAGATCAGGGGTGTCAAACCACTCCTCAAAGGGCCGCGTGGCTGCAGGTTTAAGTTCCAGCCAATCAGCTGAAACGACTTCAGTCAGGTGTGCTGTTGCTTGGTTGGAACAAACACCTGCAGCCACGCGGCCCTGTGTGGAATGAGTTTGACACCCCTGGACTAGATCTTCCAGGCGATCCGCCTCGCGGACTGACGGGTGACGTCACCAGGTGAGTCCGTCTCAGGCGCGTTTCCGGTCAGTTGGTTTTTGGCGTCGCGTCCTGACAGGAGAGATTAGCCGACACGAGGACACATTTTCCACCCGATCTAAAAAAATATCTTTATCTGCCTTTGACCGCGGCCGGGGGCCGTGACGTCACTTCCCTTTCGCCACGATCCAGAGGATTAAAACAAGCCCGGTTTGGGTTAGCTGGATGCACACAAACCGGGTTTTGCGCGCAGATCGAGCCTCATCCGTCCATCCGTCCATCCGTCCATCCGTCCATCCGTCCATCCCCTCGTTCTTCTGCCTTCTGTGTGGGAGCACCAACATTTGCGGGTACAGTAAACCCTTCAGACGGAGCCAGAGGGCTCGGGCTCTCTAGGGTTGCTTTCATTAGTTAACTGGACATCTTTGACGTTTGGATTCGTTGATTGAACATTTATTAACATCCGGTGCTGTTTGTTCCGTTTCACTGTGTGTGTGTGTGTGTGTGTGTGTGTGCGCGCGCGCGCGCGCGCGCGTTTTATTGTACCAATTTCAAAATGGTTTGACCCCTTTAAACCAGCAGGTTTCACCTGCTCAGTGTGTGTGAAGCTGTGGTCCAGATCTGGACGTCCAGCCTGTCCTCAAGGTCCTGTCCTCAGTAGCTCTCATCTCTGTGTCTCGGTGGACTTTAGGGAACTGTTCCCTCACCTTTGCAGACGATTGCAGCCATGGGGGAATCTCGACTCATCGTGGAGGAGCTGTTGAGCATCTGTCTGCAGAGGATGACCGCGGAGGAGAGCAGCCGGAGGACGGAGCAGGGTGAGCCCTCCGGGGGACGCCTGAGCGTCAGCGGGACCTTCCTGCATCCAGCGTCTGCGCGCGTCTCTTGCAGAGATGATTGAGGTGGTGAAGAAGTCAGGAAACAATGGCTCCATTCTGAGGTGGAGCTGAAGAAGTACAAGGAGCTGCTGGTCAAGTCTGACGTGGCTAAAGCGGCTCTGGAGGTCAAGCTGAAGCACGCGCGCAACCAGCTGGACGTGGAGATGAAGAAGCGCTACAAGATGGAGGGGGACTACCAGTACCTGGTGGGCCAGCCTGTGTGTGTGTGTGTGTGTGTGTGTGTGTCGGGCACTGACCTCAGCTCTGCTCCAGCAACGGCAGATGCAGCTGATGTGCGACATCCTGGTCCACGACAGCAAGTCCAGCGCTGCTCTCAACGAGGAGCAGAAGTCCCTGCTGGCGGCCTTCGAGCAGCGAGGCGCTAACGTCAGCACGCAGAGGAGCAGCAAGCGGTACGCTAGCTCAGCCCCGCCCACCGGCTTCGGGTTTGGACTCACATCTCTGCTGTTGGCCCAGGTTGTCTGTGATCGACGAGTCGTCCTACCTGTCCGTCTGTCACTCTGACATCAGCTACGATCGGACGGACGACGACCTGGTACGTCCCGCCTGGACACCCGAGGGGGAGCGCTCGCTCGTCGCTAACGTGCACCTTCCACATTCCTACCGCACCTTCTGCCGGGCTGTTGGCTGGAGGGGAGGAGCCTCTCCCAGCAGGGGGCGGGGCCACTCTGGATGAATGGCTAGCTCACGGCCGGCGTAGGGCGACGAACATGTGGCCAACGCTGTGGCGGGTTTAAGGCTCCGTTTCTGTGTGGTGAGATCAAAGCAGGAGAAACTCCTGTGATTGGCTGCTTATAGCAGGAAGCCTTTTCAGACCACGCCCACGGTGGTCTGAAGGAGGAGCCGCTGCTGCACGGAGGAGCAGTCCCACCGTCCTGGTCCTCTAACAGGTTCTGAGGCTGTGACCTTTCCTCAGGACCTGGACACCAGCGTGCTGAAGCCCCTGAGGTCTCGGGCCAGAGAGCGCAGGGTGAGACACACACACCGTCACACAGCTTCACACACCTTCACACACCTCGCAGCTGCTGTGGCCCCAAGCTGACGTTTGCCACCTGCCTCCTGGGGCAGCGCACCTCCATGGGACCCAGCGTTGGTGCTCCTGTGGGGAAGCGAGGAAGAGGCGGAACCCTGATGGAGGAGAAGAAAGCTGAGGACAAGGTGAAGGAAACGTCTGGGGGATCAGGTTCATGTTGACGATGAGGTTCTCCAGGACCTGATGGCACCAAAGGCTTTCTGGGACTGATGAAGAGTGAAGATGACTGTGCCTGTGTTGGATCAGTGGTTCTGATGGTTTGTGTCTGTAGGAGGTGGAGACCTTCGTCCAGGCCTTGCTGGCGGCTCCTGACTCTGGTGGGCAGGTTCACGTGGGGCTGGGAATCCCCCAGGACACCTCCAGGACCTCAGGCCAGAACCAGAGACAGACCCCAACCCAGGCCTTGAGTCTGGAGGGGCCCACCTGGGGGGATGCAGGTCAGGCTTGTTTCCTGGAGACCACGACGACAATGGTGATGGTGATGGTGATGGTGATGGTGATGATGATGATGATGATGATGATGATGATGATGATTGTTCTCAGATCAGACCTCTGTGTGGTTGCCCTTTGATGACACAGTCGCAGAGCCTGAGACCGAAGAACAACTTGAGGAGAGAACCGGGAAGAACTTCCACCACGTCTTCATCTCCAAGACGGTGCAGATACAATTTACCCCTGATGTCCATGGTGATGAGGATGGGGATGATGAGGGTGTTGGTAAAGATGTTGGTGATGAGGACGTTGGTAAAGAAGATGATGATGTTAGTGATGAGGATGAGGACGGTGATGTTGGCGATGAGGACGGTGATGGTGACAGAGCTCTGGATTTTCCAGAGTGGATTGGTACAGCCTGAGCTGGGTCTCTGAGTGTCTTCTGTCCCTTCAGAGGGATGAAGAACCCTAACTTGGTCTTCTGAGCCTGCAGGTGATCCGGCCTGAGACCTGCTCCCCCTGTGGGAAGAAGATCCGGTTTGGGAGGATGGCGCTGAAGTGCAGGAACTGTCGACTGGTCACTCACCTGGAGTGTCAGAGGAGGGTGGTCCTCAGCTGCCCGTCCAGCTCCGCCACTGGACACTCCACCCAGCAGGTACCGTTGTTGGACAGCTGGGACAGCTGGTCCACGTGGGACAGCTGGTCCCTGTGGGACAGCTGGTCCTTTTGGGACACCTGGACCTTGTGGGACAGCTGGTCCTTGTGGGACAGCGGGTCTCTGTGGGTCACCTGGTCCCTGTGGGACAGTTCCTGACCCTTCGTTGTTCTCAGATATTGTTGGAGGCTTCTGCTCCTGTTGGTCATCCCAGAATCCCAATGCTGATGGTGGAGTGTGTCGCTGAGATCGAGAGGAGGGGCCTGACTGAGGTACCCCCGCACACACACACTCACACACACACACTCTCACACACACTCTCACACACACACACACACTCTCACAGAGGGATGATTAAAATGAAGTTTTGATGAGTAAAAGTTGAGTTTTTGTGCACCGTCTTAGTTTCTATCTGTCTGTCTACCCATCTATTCATCCCTCCTTCTCCCTCCATCCACAGAAAGGTCTGTACAGGGTTCCCGGAGGAGAGCGTCTGGTGAAGGAGCTCAGAGAGACCTTCCTGCAGGGCAAAAGTCCCCTCATGCTGGAGAAGGTCCAGGACATCCACGTGGTGTGTGGCTTCCTCAAAGACTTCCTGAGGAAGCTCAAAGAGCCACTCATCACCTTCAGACTGCACCGCAGGTTCATGGAGGCTTCAGGTGGGGCGCGCACACACACACACACACACACACACACACACACACACAAACCCTTCGAGCTGTTTTCGGTGTCTTCTAGAAGTGACCTATGAAGACCAGAGAACTTCCCTCCTGCATCAGCTGATCTCGGAGCTGCCAAAGGTCAACAGAGACACGCTGGCCTTCCTGCTGCTGCACCTGCACAAGTACGAGCGGCCGACGTCCCTCCAGCAGACGTCCACCGCTTCTTCTGCGTCTCAGGCCTGTCACCTTTGATGTGACTATGAAACTGGGTTTCCTTCAGGGTGATGAAGAGTCCTCACTGTCAGATGAACCAGAACAATCTGGCCCGGGTCTTTGGACCCACCGTGGTGGGTCATGGCATGTCCGAACCGTCTCCCACCACCATCATGAGGGACACCAACACTCAGCTCAAGGTGAGTCGGGTCCTGGAGCAGACGCAGGCTTCGCTTGGCTGATCAGGAACCTTTGGGGGTCATAACTTGGCTGGTTTAAAGGTGGAGTTTGCGCTTTTAAAACTATTAGCTACATTTAGATGTGGAGCCAAAGGTAAAGGTAATGCTAACAGAGGATTAGCATAACCAGCTTCTTCTGTGTGTGCTACCTCAGGTCATGTGTTGCTTATTGTCCCTCCCTGAGGCCTACTGGAAAAGGATCCTGGCCTCCCAGAGGGACCAGGTCCCATCTAGCAGCCAGGAAGGTCGACATGGTGGGTTAGTCGTAGGTTTCCGACGGCGTTTGTCAAAGTTCTTTATTCTTATAATTTGCATGCGACAATGTGCATTAAATGCAAACGCACCTGTTTCCAGGCCGTCTCTTCAAACCAGTGACGTCTCCAGAGCTGAACAGCTACCATCAGACCCTGAGGGGGGGCACCAGGAACCATGGCAACGCTCTCAGCAGCACGTAAGACTAGAAGCAACTGCTCTCTGTCATCAGCAGCTCTAGCGGGCCCCACGTTGACAGGTAAACGGTCAGAGTCTGTGTTTTGGCTTTTCAGAGCTCGTGCTGAACCAGGAAGGAGGTTCTTCCCTTCGCCCACGTGAGCTGACCCGCCCAGCCAGCAGTCCGACCTGGCAGCTACTTCTGTTGGGAAAGAAGCATTGTTACTGCTTATAAACGAACAGAAAGTGATGGAATTTGCACAAGTGAGTGGAAAGTGAAAAAAGAGGATGTTTTACATGTTGGTTTGAAGGTGTTTATGTTACTGGATGTTGACTTGTGAAAAGACGTTGTCTATTTTTGCGAATATGTCCTGCTGGTTCGGCACTGATGAGAATGGTTCTCTGACTGCATTTACTGGTCCAGCACCAGCCTGTCGACAGTGTCTGTGATAGCTGTTGTTCTTAATTCTGAAAAACAAAATCAAATGAGAAATAAATAAAATAAAGAATACTGTGTAGTGAGCGTCATTCTTCAGGGAGGGACCGTCCGTCCGTGAACGCCGGGAAAGCTTTTGGTCGTCCAGCGGAGGCGGAAGTGGAGAATGCGGAAGAGAGGCGGGCGCCGGCGCTCGGCTGATGGTCGCCGCGGAGCAGCGACATGTCCCCGCCGTCAGCGCACCGAACCGCCCTGGTTCTGACGGCGCTCAGCTTCTCCCTCCGCTGCTGTTGGAGCTCCTTCTCCTCCGCCCCGGAGATCCCGCTCATCGCTCCTTATTTCGGGACGAAGACCCGGTATGAGGAGGTGAACCCTCAGCTGCTGCGGGACGTCCTCTTCGTGGACCGGTCGGTCCTGAAGGCTCCGGCCAGCGAGGGCTGCTCCCCGGTTCACCTGACCGCCGTCATTCGCCACGGGAGCCGCTACCCGACCGTCAAGAACATCCGCAGATCCAGAGACTGAGCGAGCTGGTCCGCAGAGAAGCTTCCAGAGGCTCGGAGCGATGGCAGCAGGACATCCAGAGCCGCTGGGAGAACTGGTTCAGCGAGGACATGGACGGTGAGCGGCCGGAGCTCCGGCGGGAGCCGCCTGCTCCTCCTGCTCCTCCTGCTCCTGCTCCTGCTCCTGCTGCTGCTGCTGCTGCTCCTGCTCCTGCTCCTTCTTTTCCTCTTTCTCCTCCTCCTCCTACTCTTCCTCGTCCTTCTCCTCCTCCTGTGTGTGTGTGTGTGTGAGTGTGACAGATGTCCGACAGCTGGCCCTTCAACCGTAAACGATGTTGCTATTTTCCGTCATTGTGACCGAAGGTCAGGTAGGTCAAAGGTGAAGGGTGAAAGCTGAAGGAAGGAGGCTTGTGTGAAGTTCTCACACCTGCGTGCGTACCCACCTGAGCTCCTGGTGTCCACACACACACGTGGCCCCATTAAGACAGCTGGTGTTGCCATGGTGATGTTTGATCTCTGCCCCCTCCACCAGGTCAGCTGGTGACCAAGGGGAAGGCGGAGCTTCGCCAGCTGGCGGCTCGGCTCTCGGCCTTGTTCCCGGCGCTGCTGGCGGAGGAGAACCTGAGGAGGATCAGCCTGAGGAGCAGCTCCAAGCACCGCTGCGTCAGCAGCGTGGAGGCCCTCCAGGAGGGCCTGTGGAGGACAGCAGGTGACCCCGGGGCCACGTCAGCTCCGCCTCCGGCGCCTGGGCCCGCCGCTCACCGTCCCACGCCCGTTGTCCTCGCAGACATGCAGTACCGGCACGTCATCGACGACCAGCTGCTGCGCTTCTTTGAGCGTTGTCGTGGTTACGTGGAGGGCGTGGAAAACAACCGCACGGCGCTGCAGGAGGTGGAGCGCTTCAAGCACGGCGAGGAGATGGAAGCCCTGAGGAGGAGAACGGCCCGGAGGCTGGGCCTTCATCAGCAGCGCTTGACCACCGGTGAACACACACACACACACACACACACACACACACACACACACACACACACACACACACACACACCACCCTCCTCTCCGCTTCACTCCCGTCCGTCTCGGCTGGCAGACCTGCTGGAAGCGGCCTTCTTCATCTGCTCCTACGAGCTGTCCATCCGGTCCGTCCACTCGCCCTGGTGCTTCCTGTTCAGCGAGGAGGACGCCAAGGTAGGACTGGAGGGGACGGGCGTCCCCGCTGGGGCTGCTGCTCATGGGGACTGTGTCCAGGTGCTGGAGTACCAGGCCGACCTGAAGCAGTACTGGAAGCGCTCCCACGGTCACATGATCAGCAGCCTGTCCAGCTGTCCTCTGTTCCACCACATCTTCAGGACTCTGGACAGGGCAGGACGTCCCCGCAGGTGGGGACTTGTCCCGTTGCCCTTGTTGCTGCAGTGGTTGACGCGCTGTCCCTCAGGTCCACCGAGGAGCTGCCTGAGCCCGCCTCCATCCTGGTGGGCCACGCCGAGACACTCCTCCCCCTCCTCTCACTGCTGGGGCTCCACAAGGACCAGACTCCGCCCACCGCCAGCAACTACCGCACGCAGCACGGTAGGCGAGCCCAGGACGCCTGGGACCCTGGGGGGCTCAGGGGACGCGTCCAGGCCTTCTGATTGGTGGTCTTAGAGGGGCCTGTTCTGTTGCAGGTCGAAGCTTCCGGACCAGTCACATGGTTCCGTACGCCGCCAACCTCCTGTTCGTGCTGTACGACTGCCAGCGCGGCCCGCGGCTGCAGCTGCTCCTCAACGAGTCTCCGGTAAGATTCCCGGGACTCAAGGACGACGCCCCGCTGTACCGGGACGTCCGGGCCACCTACCGCCACCTGCTGGACGGCTGTGACTTCGACAGGGAGTGCGAGGGCCGAGCGGCGGGACGCGGCCCCAGCACAGAGCTGTGATGGACCGGGTCAAAAGGGCACCTCAGAAGCTGAAGCCCCGCCCACTGGCCAGGTGGACCTGGCGTCCACAGGTGAGGACTGGAGTCCGCCGGCGTGGTGCCGACACCAACCGTCGCTTCACCTTTCCCTCTTCACTGATGCTAAGTTGCAGTTTGCATCAGTTTCGACATGTTAGCATGAATGCTAACTCCTCAGCTGCTCCCGCGGTCACCTGATCCCGCGGTCACCTGATCCCACGGTCACCTGCAGGGCTCCATGTGCAGCTGTGACTGGGACCAGTCCGCCCACTCCAGCGTCATACCGACAGTGGTGGTGGCTCCTGGCTGCTCCTCCAACCGGAGAGGGCGGGGCTCCATCCTGTCACGTCACCTTGGTGTGGCTGTGGGCGGATCCCTGTGGTCACATGACCATCCCCTCACCTGTCTTTTGCCATCTCCTCTAAACTGCAGCCACTCTGATCAGTTTGTCAGCGATAACCGGAATGGTTGGAATCATTTCGGTAGATTTGATCTTCCAGCTGAGTCTGAACTCAGATGTTTGGGTTCTTTAGTCGCTGGTGGGAATGAACAAACCCTGGTGACGGCATGAACGCTCGTCTGGGTGTGAATGAGTGAATCTGATTAAAGAAGCTCCTTTCCAACCCAGAAAGACAAGAATCCTCATTTCTGGTTCAGATAAAACATTTATCGAGTGTAGATTTTACTGCCAAAAAGTCCATTAAAAAAAAAAAGGTTTTAAATATTTCAACACATTTAATGAAGCCAAAATCCCCAGGGTTTTTTTGGGATCTTTAAGTTATTGATTGGATTGGTGGATTTATCCGGACACCAGTGCTTTTACTTTGGCGGTGCCTTTTAACGAGGCAGGAAGGCTTTTCCTGCTCCACTTGCAGCCCTCCTCCGCCCGCTGCTTCATGCACCACCCAACATGCTGGAGTTTAGAGGGCAGGAAAACACACGTCTCCTGCCCGCCTGGAGCGGCCGTGTGGGCGGAGCCTCCAGGGGACGCCAGGACGGCCAGCTGAGATCAGTCCTCCTCGCGATGGTACCCGCCACGTCAGGTCACATGATGACAGCTCCTGGTGGTCATGTGACCCAGGCTCAGTCCAGAACAGCCTGCAGCAGAGCGCTGACTCCGCCCACCGACTTGGACTTCCTCATCTTGCTGACGGATTTCTGAAGGTCCGACTGGGTGATGGAGCGGACCGCCTCCTCCGACAGGC
This sequence comes from Tetraodon nigroviridis, assembly GCA_000180735.1. NCBI lineage: Eukaryota > Metazoa > Chordata > Actinopteri > Tetraodontiformes > Tetraodontidae > Tetraodon > Tetraodon nigroviridis. Next base: position 5,595 of record CAAE01008492.1, on the reverse strand, counting down.
TGAGACAGACGGGTGGAGGGGTGAGACGGGTGGGGACCGGCCCAGCGACAGGCTGACAGACGGCTGTGAGACTGGTACCTGTCTGCCTGCTGGTGCACACAATCCCGCAGACACAGCAGAGCAGCATCACGACACACCTCCCTGAGGTCGCTGCCGGAGAAGCCCTCCGTTTCCACGGCAACGCCCTCCAGGTCCACAGACCGGTCCACCTACGGAGACATGTGATCAGAGGACAGGTGGGGGCGGGGCTGGCTGACTGGTGGCTAACTGACTGGTGGCTAACTGACTGGTGGCTAACTGACTGGTGGCTGACTGGTGGCTAACTGACTGGTGGCTAACTGACTGGTGGCTGGCTGACTGGTGGCTAACTGACTGGTGGCTGGCTGACTGGTGGCTAACTGACTGGTGGCTAACTGACTGGTGGCTGGCTGACTGGTGGCTAACTGACTGGTGGCTGGCTGACTGGTGGCTAACTGACTGGTGGCTGGCTGACTGCTGGCTAACTGACTGGTGGCTAACTGACTGGTGGCTGGCTGACTGGTGGCTAACTGACTGGTGGCTGGCTGACTGGTGGCTAACTGACTGGTGGCTAACTGACTGGTGGCTGGCTGACTGGTGGCTAACTGACTGGTGGCTGGCTGACTGGTGGCTAACTGACTGGTGGCTAACTGACTGGTGGCTGGCTGACTGGTGGCTAACTGACTGCTGGCTGACTGACTGCTGGCTGACTGACTGCTGGCTAACTGACTGGTGGCTAACTGACTGGTGGCTGGCTGACTGACTGCTGGCTGACTGACTGCTGGCTAACTGACTGGTGGCTAACTGACTGGTGGCTAACTGACTGGCTGATTGACTGGTGGCTGGCTGACTGGTGGCTGGCTGACTGACTGCTGGCTGACTGACTGCTGGCTAACTGACTGGTGGCTAACTGACTGGTGGCTGACTGGCTGCTGGCTAACTGACTGGTGGCTGACTGGCTGCTGGCTGACTGACTGGTGGCTGACTGACTGGCTGATTGACTGCAGACTGACTGCTGGCTGACTGACTGCTGGCTGACTGGCTGATTGACTGCAGACTGACTGGTGGCTAACTGACTGGTGGCTGACTGACTGGTGGCTGACTGGCTGCTGGCTGACTGACTGGTGGCTGACTGACTGGCTGATTGACTGCAGACTGACTGCTGGCTGACTGACTGCTGGCTGACTGGCTGATTGACTGCAGACTGACTGGTGGCTAACTGACTGGTGGCTGGCTGACTGGTGGCTAACTGACTGGTGGCTGACTGGCTGCTGGCTAACTGACTGGTGGCTGACTGACTGGTGGCTGACTGGCTGCTGGCTGACTGACTGGTGGCTGACTGACTGGCTGATTGACTGCAGACTGACTGCTGGCTGACTGACTGCTGGCTGACTGGCTGATTGACTGCAGACTGACTGCTGGCTGACTGCAGACTGACTGGTGGCTAACTGACTGGTGGCTGACTGACTGGTGGCTGACTGACTGGTGGCTGACTGACTGCTGGCTGACTGACTGCTGGCTGACTGACTGACTGGTGGCTAACTGACTGGTGGCTAACTGACTGGTGGCTGACTGACTGGTGGCTGACTGACTGGTGGCTGACTGACTGCTGGCTGACTGACTGCTGGCTGACTGACTGACTGGTGGCTGACTGACTGCTGGCTGACTGCAGACTGACTGCCTGCTGACCAAGGGCTGGAGGCCAACTCACGTTCTCCTGGTCCAGGATCAGTCGGAGGATCTGCTCCCTCTGCCTCTCGTTCTGCACACAAACACTGTTGTCATGACACCCAGTCACATCTCACCCCCACCCCTGGGTTAGGTGTGTGAGTGTGTGTGTGTGTGCGCGCCTACAGGCTGATTGATGTGGAACCTGGTTGGCATCCTCCTCAGAATAGCAGCGTCCAGATCCTGAGGACGGTTGGTGGCCCCCATGACAATCACCTGACACACACACACACACACACACACAGGTCACTGAGAGACAGGTGGGTCCCATCTGGGTCAGATCCCATCAGTACAAACTGTGTGTGTGTGCGTGTGTGTGTGCGTGTGTGTGTGTCCACCTGCAGGTGTGTGTCTGTGTCCAGTCCGTCCCACAGACTCATGAACTGAGCCTTCATCATGGCCGTGGCTTCGTGGTCGGAGCTGGATCGACTCCTCAGGAACGAGTCTGTTGGGTCACCATCAAAGGTTGGTCACATGGTTCTGACCCCCCCTCCTCCCCCCTGAGAGTGTGTGCCCGTCACACCTATTTCATCGATGAAGATGATGGACGGCTGCAGTTTGACGGCCAGAGAGAAGACGGCGGCGGCCAGCTTCTGGGACTCTCCGTACCACTTGTCCGTCAGCGTGCTCGGCTGCAGGTTTATGAAGCGAAACCCCGCCTCCTTCGCCGTCGCATTGGCGATCAGCGTTTTACCACAGCCTGGAGGGCCGTACAGGAGCACACCTGTTACCATGACAACGTAGGGACGGTGGTTAGATTCAGGCAGAGTAAAGATGGATGATTGCACAGACCCCAACCCCACCATCCCACCCACCACCAGCACCAGCAGCACCACCAGAACCACCAGCAGCACCACCAGAACCACCAGCAGCACCACCACCAGAACCAGCAGCACCAGCACCAGAACCAGCAGCACCAGCAGCACCAGCAGCAGCCCCATGTCCGCCCTCTCTGAACCCAGCTGTTAGACCAGCTGATGGCATCAGGGGTCAGCTGACCTTTAGGTGGCTGCAGCAGCCGAGAGTTCTGGAACAGATGCCTCTTCTGGACGGGCAGGATGACCGTCTCCTTCAGGTCTGTGATGACCTCATCCAGGCCAGCGATGTCAGCCCAGGTGATCTGCAACCACACACACACACACGCTTTTAGAGTAAAGGACAGAGACGCCAACCTGTTCTTCCTGTTTGATTCCTAATGTCCTGAACACATGTGACCCTGTGTGACCCTGACCGGACAAACACACTTGCTGGAGATGTGGAGCTCTAACAACTTCTGGATTGTTCTTCTCTCCCTCAGTGACACCTTAAGTGTGGAGGTGGAGGTGATGAATTCTAGTTCTGTGGACACAGATTGTGGAGAAGGTCTGAAGAAGGACCTCAGTGCAGATGGAAGGAGGACCTGGTGGGGCTGGGGGGTCTACGGGTGGGGCTACGGGGTCTACGGGTAGAGCTGGGGGGGTCTACGGGTGGAGCTGGGGGGGTCTACGGGTGGGGCTACAGGGTCTACGGGTGGAGCTGGGGGGTCTACGGGTGGAGCTGGGGGGTCTACGGGTGGAGCTGGGGGGGTCTACGGGTGGAGCTGGGGGGGTCTACGGGTGGAGCTGGGGGGGTCTACGGGTGGGGCTGGGGGGTCTACGGGTGGAGCTGGGGGGTCTACGGGTGGAGCTGGGGGGTCTACGGGTGGAGCTGGGGGGTCTACGGGTGGAGCTGGGGGGTCTACGGGTGGGGCTGGGGGGTCTACC
>CAAE01008491.1:2408-15086 GCA_000180735.1 Tetraodon nigroviridis | reverse complement strand
GACGCCATCAGACGCCATGAGACACCGCAGACTCGATCAGACGGCATCACACGCCCTCAGACACAATCGGACGCACCCGGACGCCATCAGACGCCATCAGACTCCCTCAGACTTCATCTGACACCTTCAGACGGCATCAGATGCCCTCGGAAACAATCAGACACCATAAGACGGCCTAAGACGCCATCAAACGCTCTTGGACGTCCTCAAACACACGAAGACGTAATGCGACGGCATCTGACACCCTCAGACACCATCAGACGCCATCAGAGGCCACTAAACGCCATCAGACGCCATCAGAATATGTCAGAAGCCCTCAGATACCATCAGAGGCGTCAGACGCCATCAGACGCCATCGGACAACCTCAGACGCAAACAGACGCCATCAGACGCCATCGGACACCATCAGACGACCTTGGACGCCACCAGAAACCATCGGACGACCTCATACGCCCTCAGATGCCATAAGACGTCATCAGACACCCTCAGACGCCATCAGACAACAACAGATGCCATCTGACATTGTCCGACGTCATCAGACGCCATCTGACACCCTCACACACCAACAGCGCCACCAGACGCCAGCATACGCCATCGGACGCCCTAGGACGCCCTCGGACGCCACCAGACGCCATCAGATGCCATCAGACGCCATCAGAAAATCTCAGACACCATCAAACGCTATCAGGCAACCTCAGACGCCATAGCACATCCTAAGCCACCAGCAGAAACAATCTGACACCATCAGACGCCCTCAAACACCACCAGGACGTAATGAGACGCCATCAGACGCTCTCAGACACGATCAGACGCACCCGGACGCCATCAGACGCAATCAGAAAACCTTAGATGCCATCAAATGGCATGGGACGCCATGAGACGCCATCAGACAACTTTAGACGCCATCAGATGCCATCAGACGCCATCAGATGCCATCAGACACCATCAGATGCCATCAGAGACCCTCAGAGACCCTCAAATGCCGTCAGACGCCATCAGATACCCTCAGACGCCATCAGACGCCATCAGACACACCAGACTCGATCAGACGCTATCAGACGACCTAAGACGCCCTCAGAGAAAATAGTACGCACTCGGCGCTACCACACGCTAGCTACCACAGCTCAGACAGGCTGTGACGCTCTCAGACGCGCTCATACAACCTCAGATGCACTCAGACGCCATCAGACAACCTTAGACGCCATCGGACACCCTTGGAGGCCCTCAAACACCACCAGACGTAATGAGACGCCAGCTGACACCCTCAGACACCATCAGACGCCATCAGACTCCATCAGACGCCATAAGACGCCATCTGACGCCATCAAACGCCATCAGAGACACCAGACTCGATCAGACGCCATCAGACACCCTCAAACAAAATCAGACGCACTCAGACGCCCTTGGATGCTTTCAGACGCCACCAGACGCCATCAGAAACCCTCACACACCCTCAGATGCCATCAGCCGCCATCTGACACCAATCAGATGCCCTCAGGCCCCCTCAGACGCCCTCAGAGCCCATGAGACACCCTAAGTTTCCCTCAGACGGGCTAAGTCGCCCTAAGACGCCATCAGACAACCTCAGATGCCATCAGACAACCTAAGACACCATCAGACACCATCAGATGCCATCAAACGCCCTTGGACGCCATCAGATGCCATCAGACGCCATCAAACGCCCTTGGACGCCCTCAAACATTATCAGACGTAATGAGCTGCCATCTGACTCCCTCAGACTCCCTCAAACGCCATCAGATGCTCTCACACACCCTCAGATGCCATCAGCCGCCATCAAACGCCATCAGAGCCCATCAGACACCCTAAGTTTCCCTCAGACACCCTCAGTCGCCCTCAGACACCCTCATACGCGCTCATACGCCATCAGACACCATCAGACACCCTCAGACACAATCAGACGCCATCAGACGCCATCAAACACCCTCAGACACGATCGGACGCACTCGGCGCTACCACACGCTATCCGCCATCAGACAAAATAGGACACACTCCGACACCATCAGACGCCATCAGACACACTCAGACACCATCAGACGCCATCAGACGCCATCAAACGGCATCAGACAACCTCAGAAAACCTCCAACCTCAGACACCCTCAGACGCCGTCGGACAGTGTCAGACGCCATCAGAAAACCTCAGACGCAATCAGACGCCATCAAACGCCCTCACAGACGATCGGACGCACTCGGTGCTACCACGCGCTATCAGACGGCCTTTGACGCCCTCAGACGCGCTCAGACACCATCAGACGCCATCTGACACCTTCAGACACCATCAGACACCATCAGAAAAACTCAGACACCATCAGACGGCATCACATGCCCTCGGAAACAATCAGACGCCATCAGACACCCTGAGACACCATCAGACACACCAGACTCGATCAGACGCCATCAAAGGCCATCAGAGACGATCGGACGCACTTGGCGCTACCACACGCTATTAGACGTCCTGTGACGGGCTCAGAAACCATCAGACACCCTTGGACGCACTCAAATACCACCAGACGTAATGAGACGCCATCTGACACCCTCAGACATCAACAGACGCCCTCCGACGCCATCAGGCGCCACCAGACGCCATCAGACGCCATGAGACACCCCAGACTCGATCAGACGGCATCACACGCCCTCAGACACAATCGGACGCACCCGGACGCCATCAGACGCCATCAGACTCCATCTGACACCTTCAGACGGCATCAGATGCCCTCGGAAACAATCAGACGCCATAAGACGCCCTAAGACGACATCAAACGCCCTTGGACGTCCTCAAACACACGAAGACGTAATGCGACGGCATCTGACACCCTCAGACATCCTCAGACGCCATCAGAAACACTGAGACACCATCAGACGGCATCACACGCCCTCAGACACAATCGGACGCACCCGGACGCCATCAGACGCCATCAGACTCCCTCAGACTCCATCTGACACCTTCAGACGGCATCAGATGCCCTCGGAAACAATCAGACACCATAAGACGGCCTAAGACGCCATCAAACGCTCTTGGACGTCCTCAAACACACGAAGACGTAATGCGACGGCATCTGACACCCTCAGACACCATCAGACGCCATCAGAGGCCACTAAACGCCATCAGACGCCATCAGAATATGTCAGAAGCCCTCAGATACCATCAGAGGCGTCAGACGCCATCAGACGCACTCAGATGCCATCAGACGCCATCGGACAACCTCAGACGCAAACAGACGCCATCAGACGCCATCGGACACCATCAGACGACCTTGGACGCCACCAGAAACCATCGGACGACCTCATACGCCCTCAGACGCCATAAGACGTCATCAGACACCCTCAGACGCCATCAGACAACAACAGATGCCATCTGACATTGTCCGACGCCATCAGACGCCATCTGACACCCTCACACACCAACAGCGCCACCAGACGCCAGCATACGCCATCGGACGCCCTAGGACGCCCTCGGACGCCACCAGACGCCATCAGATGCCATCAGACGCCAACAGAAAATCTCAGACACCATCAAACGCTATCAGGCAACCTCAGACGCCATAGCACATCCTAAGCCACCAGCAGAAACAATCTGACACCATCAGACGCCCTCAAACACCACCAGGACGTAATGAGACGCCATCAGAAGCTCTCAGACACGATCAGACGCACCCGGACACCATCAGACGCAATCAGAAAACCTTAGATGCCATCAAATGCCATGGGACGCCATGAGACGCCATCAGACAACTTCAGACGCCATCAGATGCCATCAGACGCCATCAGATGCCATCAGACACCATCAGAAACAGTAAGACACCGGCAACCACAATCAGACGCCATTAGATAACCTAAGAACACAGCAGACACAATCAGAAACCATCAGACGCCATCAGATGCCATCAGAGACGATCAGACGCACTCGGCGCTACCACACGCTATCAGATGGCCTTTGACACACTCAGATGTGCTAAGACACCATCAGACGCCATCTGACACCTTCAGACGCCATCAGACACCCTCGGTTGCCCTCAGACACCCTAAGTTTCCCTCCATCGCACTAAGTCACCCTCAGACGCAATCAGACGCCCTCAGATTCCCTCAGACGCCACCAGACGCCAAAAGTGGCCACCAGACGCCACCAGATGCCATCAGACGCCATCGGGTGCCATCAGACACCATCAGACGCCATCAGACTCGGTCAGACGCCATCAGACGCCATCAGAAAAAATAAGAAACACTCCAACGCCACCAGACACCATCAGACATCTTTGGACATGATCAGACACCTTAAGACGCCATCAGACACCATCAGACACCATCAGACGGCATGGGATGCCCTCGGAAACCATCAGTTGCCATCAGACGCAATCAGACGCCGCACTCAGACACCATTAGAGGTTATCAGACGCCATCAGAAAACCTCAAAAACCACCAGACGTAATGCGACGGCATCTGAGACCCTCAGACACCATCAGACACAATCAGATACACTCAAACGCCGTCAGGCGCCATCAGACGCCATCAGACGCCATCAGATGCCATCGGATGCCATCAGACGCGCTCAGACACCATCACACGCCATCTGACACCTTCAGACGCCATCAGACGCCCTCAGATTCCCTAAGACGCCACCAGACGCCAAAAGTGCCCACCAGACGCCACCGGACGCCATCAGACGCACTCAGACACCCTAAGTCGCTCTCAGACTCCAACAGACAACCTCAGACGCCATCAGACTCCCTCAGACGCCATCAGACACACCAGACTAGATCAGACGCCATCAGACGCAATCAGAACACCTCAGAAAACCTCAGACACCCTCAGATGCCGTCGGACAGCCTCAGACACCATCAGACGCTTTCAGACACCATCAGACTCCCTCAGACGCCAACTGAGACCCTCAGGTGCCATCCGACATCTTCGGACACCAACAGACACGTTAAGACGCCCTCAGACACTATCAGACACCATCAGACTCCCTCAAACGCCATCAGACGCCCTCAGACGTTACAAGACGCCATCAGACGGCATCAGATGCCATCAGACAACCTCAGACACCCTCAGACGCCATCAGACGCAAACAGACGCCCACAGACGCTCTCAGACACCATCAGACGCACTCAGAAGCCATCAGAAAACCTCAGACGCCATCAGGCGCCATCAGATGCCCTCAGACGCCATCAAACACCCTTGGATGTCCTCAAACACCACCAGACGTAATGAGACGCCATCAGACGCCGCCAAACACCATCAGACGCCATCAGACGCCGTCAAACACCGTCAGACGGCATCAGACGCCGTCAAACACCGTCAGACGCCATCAGACGCCATCAAACACCATCAGACGCCCTCAGATGCCATCAGATGCCAACAGACGCCATCAAACGCCCTCAGACACAATCGGATGCACTCGGCGCTATCAGATGGCCTTTGACGCCCTCAGAGGCGCTCAGACCGCATCAGACGCCAACAGACGGCATCAGATGCCCTCGGAAACCATCAGTCGCCATCAGATGCCGTCAAACACCATCATACACACTCAAACACCATCAGACTCCATCAGACGCCATCAGATGCCATCAGACGCCATCAGACAACTCTCAGACACCCTCAGACGCCATCAGACGCAAACAGACGCCATCTAGAAACACCAGACGCCATCAGACGCCTTCAGACGCCATCATTGGCCACCAGACGCCATCGAATGAACTCAGACACCATCAGACGCAATCAGACACCATCAGACACCCTCAAATGCCATCGGACACCCCAAGACTCCATCAGACGCCTTCAGACACAATCGGACGCAATTGACACAACCAGACGCCAACATTAGGAACCAGACGCCATCAGACGCCCTCAGACGCCATCAGATGCCCTGATACGCACTCAGACGCCATTAGATGCCCTCCGATGCCATCAGACGCCGTCAGACCCCATCAGATGCCTTTAGGCACCATCAGACGACATCAGGTGCCACCAAACGCCATCAGATGCCATCAAAAGCCAAAAGGCCATCAGACACGATCAGACACCTTCAGAAGCCATCAGACACACCAGATTCGATCAGACACCATCAGATACCATCTGCCGCCATCAGATGCTCACAGGCACGATCAGACGCCCTTGGACGCCACCAGACGCCATCGGACGCCCTCAAACGCCATCAGACACCATCAGACGCAATCAGCCGCCACCAGACAACCTCAGACGCCATCAGACGCCATCTGCCACCCTCGGACGTCCCCTGACGCTACCAGACACCCTCAGACGCCATCAGACACCCTCACACGCCATCAGACACCATCAGACGCCATCAGAACACCTCAGAGACCCTCAGACGACAACAGACGTCATTTGTCACCCTCAGACGCCCTCAGACGTCATTTGCCACCCTCAGACGCCCTCAGACACCATCAGACAACCTCAGACGACAACAGACGCCATTTGCCACCCTCAGACGCCCTCAGAATCCATCGGACGCGATCAGCCGCCAACAGACAACGGCAGACGCCATCAGGCGCCATCAGACGCCATCAGACAACAACAAACGCCATCAGACGCCATCAGATGCCCTCAGATGCAATCAGATGCCATCAGATGCCATCAGACAACCTCAGACAACCTCAGACGCAATCAGACGCCATCAAACGCCCTCAGAGACGATTCGGACGCACGTCGGACGCTACCACACGCTACCAGACAAGCCTGTGACGCTCTAAGACACGCTCAGACACCATCAGACACCATCAGACACCTTCAGACGCACCTCAAACACCACCAGACGTAATGAGACGCACATCTGAAAACCTCAGACACCATCAGAAACACAATCGGACACCATCAGACGCACACTAGGACGCCATACCACACACTCAGACATCAAAAGACGGCATCAGACGCCATCAGACACCCTCAGACGCAATCTGACAACCTCAGATGCCATCAGACAACCCCAGTCGCCATCAGACGCCATCAGACATCCTCAGACACCCTAAGACACCAGCAGACACAATCAGAAGCCATCAGACGCCATCAAACATCATCAGACGCACTCAGAAACCATAAGACGCCATCAAACAACCTCAGACACCATCAGACAACCTCAGACGCCATCAGACGCCATCAAACATCATCAGACGCACTCAGAAACCATAAGACGCCATCAAACAACCTCAGACACCATCAGACAACTTCAGACGCCCTCAGACGACATCAGACGCCACCAGACGCCATCAGACGCCATCAGACGCCATCAGACAACCTCAGACTCCCATCAGACGCCATCAAACGCCATGGGACGCCATGGGACGCCATGGGACGCCATCAGACGCCATCAGACGCCATCAGACGCCCTCAGAAACGATCGGATGCACTCGGCGCTACCACACGCTATCAGAAGACCTTTGACGCCCACAGACGCGCTCAGGCACCACCAGACGCCATCTGACACCTTCAGACACCCTCAGACGCCATCAGACAACCTCAGCCGCCATCAGACCCCATCACACAACCTCAGACGCCATCAGACGCCATCAGACGCCCTCAGACACCCTCACACGCCCTCAGACGCCATCAGACGCCATCAGACAAACTCAGACTCCCATCAGACGCCATCAAACGCCATGGGACGCCATGAGACGCCATCAGACGTCATCAGATGCCATGAGATGCCCTTGGATGCCCTCAAACACCACCACATGTAATGAGACGCCCTAAGAAACCCTCAGACGCCACCAGACGCCCTCAGAAACGATCGGATGCACTCGGCGCTACCACACACTATCAGACGACCTTTGACGCCCACAGACGCGCTCAAACACCATCAGACGCCATCAGACGGCATCAGACGGCATCAGTCGCCGTCAAACACCATCAGACACCCTCAGACGTCATCAGACGCCATCAGATACACTCAGGCGGCATCAGACGGCATCAGATGCCCTCGGAAACCATCAGACGGCATCAGTCGCCATCAATCACCATCAGACGCACTCAGACACCATCAGACGTCATCAGACGCCATCAGGAAACCTCAGATGCCATCAGTTGCCATGAGACGCCATCAAATGCCCTCAGACGCCATCAAATGCCCTTGGATGCCCTCAAACACCACCAGACGTAATGTGAAAGCATCTGACACCCTCAGACGCCATCAGACGCACTCTGACACGATCGGACGCACCCGGATGCCATCAGATGCCATCAGACGCCATCAGAAAACCTCAGACACAATCAGACGCCATCAGACACGTCAGACGCCCTCATACACCCTCAGATGCCATCAGAATATGTCAGAAGCCCTCAGACGCCATCAGACGCATTAGACGCCATCAGATGCCATCAGACAACCTCAGACGCAAACTGACGCCATCAGACGCCATCGGACACAATCAGACGCCCTTGGATGCCACAAGACACCATCGGACGCCCTCATACGCCCTCAGAGGACATTAGACAACCTCAGACGGCCTCAGACACAATCGGACGCCATCTGACAACCTCAGACGCCATCAGACAATCTCAGACGCCATCAGACAATCTCAGACACAAACAGACGCCATCAGACGCCATCGGACACCATCGGAGGCCCTCATACGCCTTCAGAGGACATTAGACAACCTTAGACGGCATCAGACAATCTCAGACACAAACAGGCGCCATCAGAAAACCTCAGACACCCTCAGACGCCATCAGACAACCTCAGACGCCATCAGACAATCTCAGACACAAACAGACGCCATCAGACGCCATCGGACACCATCGGAGGCCCTCATACGCCTGCAGAGGACATTAGACAACCTCAGACGGCATCAGGCACCATCAAACGCCATCAGATGCCATCTGACACCCTCAGACGCCATCAGAAAACCTCAGACACCCTCAGACGCCGTCGGACACCCTCAGAGGCAATCAGACGCCATCAGACAACTTCAGACGCAATCAGACGCCATCAGACAACCCCAGGCACGTTCAGACGTCATCTGACACCATCAGACACCTTCATGCGTCATCTGACACCATCAGACGCCATCAGACGCCAGCAGACACAATCAGACACAATCAGACACAATCAGACACACTCAGACACCATCAGACGCCCTCAGAAACGATCGGACGCACTCGGCGCTACCACGCGCTATCAGACGGCCTTTGACGCCCACAGACGCGCTCAGACACCATCAGACGCCATCTGACACCTTCAGATGCCCTCAGACGCCATCAGACAACCTATGCCGCCATCAGACGCCATCACACAACCTCAGCCGCCCTCAGACGCCATCAGACTCTATCAGACACCCTCATACGCCCTCAGACGACATCAGACGCCATCAGACGCCATCAGAGTCCACTAAATGCCATCAGACGCCATCAGAATATGTCAGAAGCCCTCAGACGCCATCAGACGCATCAGACGCAATCAGACGACCTTAGACGCCATCAGACAACCTCAGACGCCATCAGACGCCATCAGACAACCTCAGACACAACCAGACGCCACCAGACACCATCAGACAACCTCAGACACAAACAGACGCCACCAGACACCATCAGACGCCATCAGACGCCCTCAGACGCGTCAGACGCCATCAGACGCACTCAGACGCCTCAGACGCAATCAGACAACCTCAGACGCTATCATACGCCATCAGACCCCATCACATGCCATCAAAAATCCTCAGACGCCATAGCACACCCTCAGACACCCTCATACGCCCTCAGAAGCTCTCAGACGCTATCAGATGCCATCAGACGCCATCATACGCCTTTGGACGCCCTCAAACACCACCAGACGTAATGCGACGGCAACTGAAACCCTCAGAAACCCTCAGACGCAAACAAAAACCATGGGACGCCATCAGACGCCATCAGACACCCCCAAACGCCCTCAAACGCCCTCAAACGCCATCAAACGCCCTCAAACGCCATCAGACGCCATCTGACGCCGTCAGACAACCTCAGACGCCATTACACGCCCTCAGACACCATCAGACATCATCAGACAACCTCGGACGCAATCAGACGCCATCGGACCCCCTCAGACGTCATCAGACACCCTCAGACGCCATCAGACGGCATCAGACGCCATCAGACCCCATCAGACGCCATCAAACATCCTCAGACGCCATAGCACACCCTCAGATATCAACAGACGCCCTCAGACACCCCCAAACGCCCTCAAACGCCCTCAAACGCCCTCAAACGCCATCAGACGCCGTCAAACAACATATGACGCACGCAGCCACCATCAGACGCCATCAGACAACCTCAGACGCCATCAGACGCCATCAAAAATCCTCAGACGCCATATCAAAGCCTAAGACATCAACAGACGCCCTCAGACACCACCAGACACCATCAGAGGCAATAAGACACCATCAGCAAACCCGAACGCCATTACACGCCCTCAGATGCCATCAGACACTCTTGGACGCCCTCAAACACCACCAGACGTAATGAAACGCCATCAGACACAGCAGACTCGATCAGGCGCCCTCAGACGCAATCAGACGCCGTCAAACACCATCAGACGCACTCAAACACCATCAGACGCCATCAGATGCCATCAGAAAACCTCAGACGCCATCAGATGCCGTCAAATGCCCTTGGACGCCCTCAAACACCATCAGACACAGCAGACTCGAGCAGACGTCATCAGACACCACCAGACGCGATCAGACGCCATCAGACAACCTCAGACCCCCATCAGACGCCATCAGACAACCTCAGACACCATCAGACACCCTAAGACACCATCAGACACAATCAGACGCCCTCAGACACCATCAAACGCCATGGGACGCCATGAGAGGCCATCAGATACCCTCAGACGCCATTAGACACACCAGACTCGATCAGACGCAATTAGACGCCCTCAGATACCCTCGGACGCCATCAGACTCACCAGACTCAATCAGACACACTTGGACACCATCAGACGCCATTAGACGACCTCAGACGCCATCAGACGCCGTCAGACACCCAAAGACACCAGCAGACACAATCAGACGCCATCAGATGCCATCAAACGCCCTTGGACGCCCTCAAACACCACCAGGACAAAATGAGACGCCATCAGACACACCAGACTCGATCAGACTCCATCAGACTCCATCAGACGCCATGAGACAACCTCAGACACCCTCAGACGCCGTCAGAAAACCTCAGTCGCCATCAGACACCATCAGAGGCCTTAAGACACCCTCATACACCCTCAGACGCCATCTGACATCGTCCGACGTGATCAGACGCCATCAGACGCCATCTGACACCCTCAGACACCACCAGCGCCACCGAGACGCCACCATACGCCATCTGACACCCTCGAATGCCAACGGAGAACATCAAACACCATTTGATGCCATTAGACGCCACCAGACACACCAGACTCGATCAGACGCCATCAGGCGCCCTCAGACACGTTCGGACGCACCCGGATGCCATCAGACGCCGTCAAACATGATCAGACGCACTCAGACACCATCAGATGCCATTAGACGACCTCAGACGCGATCAGACGCCATCAGACGCCCTCAGTAACGATTGGACGCACCAAGACGCCATCAGACGTCATCAAACACCATCAGACGCCATCAGACACCCTCAGAAACCCTCAGACGCCATCAGACGCCATGGGACGCCATCAGACGCCATCAGAAAACCTCACGACGTCCTCGGTCGCCACCAGACACCATCAGACGCCCTCAGACGCCATCAGACATCTTCGGACACCAACAGACACCCTAATACGCCCTCAGACACTATCAGACGTCATCAGACAGCATCAGACACTCTTGGACGCCCTCAAACACCACCAGACTCGATCAGACCCCATCAGACGCACTCTGACACGATCGGACGCACCCGGACGCCATCAGACGCCATCAGACGGCCTCAGACACAATAGGACACAATCCGACGCCATCAGCCGCCATCAGACACATCAGACTCGATCAGATGCTATCAGACGACCTAAGACGCCATCAGACACCATCAGAAAACCTCAGACGCAATCAGACCCCATCACATGCCATCAAACGCCCTCAGAAATAGTACGAACTCGGCGCTACCACATGCTAGCTACCACAGCTCAGAAAGGCTGTGACGCTCTCAGACGCGCCCATACAACCTCAGACGCCCTCAGACACAATCAAACGCCATGGGACGCTATGAGACGCCATCAGACAACCTTAGATGCCATCAGACACCCTTGGAGGCCCTCAAACACCACCAGACGTAATGAGACGCCAGCTGACACCCTCAGACACCATCAGACGCCATCAGACTCCATCAGACGCCATCAGACGCCATAAGACGCCATCAAACGCCATCGGCACCCTTGGACGCCCTCAAACACCACCAGACATACTGCAACGCCATCTGACACCCTACTACAAAATCGGACGCCCTCAGACACAATCGAACGCACCCGGATGCCATGAGACACGCTGAAACACGATGAGACGCGCTCAAAAACGATCAGACGGGATCAGATGCGTGCAGACGCCCTCAGACACGAGAGGAAGCGGGGGGCGCCACCACACGCGGCACACAGCCTTTGACGCCGCAGACGCGCTCAAACACCATCAGACGCCTCAGAAACAGCAGACGCGGCAGAAACGTCAGAAGCCATCAGACGCCATGAGAAGCATCAAACGCCTTGGACGCCTCAAA
>CAAE01008488.1:3072-14024 GCA_000180735.1 Tetraodon nigroviridis | reverse complement strand
GTTAAGAATGGCTTTTAATGAAAGTGTCAGAAAATGTTGATTAGCAAAAAACTGATGAATAATAATGCTCTGGATGGACAGGATTTGTTTTTAGATCACCCAAAGATCTTGAAAGATTTCAAAAATATCAAAACATTGGTCATGTAAAATTTAAATTTTCTAAAAATTTGGTGACACAAAAGCCCTCAGGTTCTGGTATGTCACAATAATTTTCTGTCACCCATATTTAACATAAACAGCCTTTAATTTGCATTATAAATACAAAAAATGAAAATGTAAATGTAAATTGCACTGATCAAAATGTAACTAAATAACAGGAGTTGTGAGTTTAATTAAAGAGACTAAATATCTATAAATTCACAATTTTATTGTTTTCCAAAATTGATGCCCATTAGATATTGTTCTAGGAGATGTAAGTGATAAAGTTTGGTCTGGCTACAAACGGTGTGCACAATATTTGTGGTTGAAGTTCTTGTGAAATCACCAGCAGCAGGAGGGTGATGGCCTCCCTGCCTTCATCGTTTTCTGTTTGGACATACCTCACCACGCAGGCACACAGGCGAGAAATTAAAGACAAAGAAAAGCTGATAGCTTTCGCTAATGTTACAAGACAAACGCACACACAAACAGAAAGAGAAAGGGGGAAGTTTACACATATTTCTTGGTTAATAAATGAATGAATAAATGAATGAAAAAAATGAATCACTGATTGTTTTGTTTAACCGTAATTTCAGCATGCAGTAGCCAAACCCCAGCAGCAACACATTGGACATACAGTGGAACACCAGTTAGGTGACTGAACGTCATCAGCGTAATGGTCAGTCATTGTGACACTCCGTCTCTGGCCCACTAGCTGTGGTCAGAATCAATTTGTACCAGTATGACTGTGGGTCTCTCTGTCATTAGCTGGAAGCTACAATAGGTCTCCCGGCTACAGAAATTAAGTGTTCTGGCCAAATTTTAAGGCCAATTGACTTTTAATATGAATCACACCAGGATGCCAAGGATTCATCCCATTCCTGAAAAATAACACCCTGAAGCACTTGCGCACACTAACAGATAGGCATTATATGTGTGTGTTTGTACATCACCATCACACATGCCCTAACTCACAATCAGTATTTAATAGCTTGACTGAGTATTGTGATTGTTTTCTTTACAACTAGACAAGCAATATGCGCTGTGTTCTGTGACACAGGGATGGTACTCATGAAAGGCTTTTACATTTAAGGCTGTCACCACTGGTTTCCTTCTCTTACCCTGTTGTTTTATTTACTTTTCCAATATCACCCTTACCACAATTGTTTAGTCTTTTACGTATAATACTTTTTTGTGGTGTTTTCATTTATGTTGTCACAATTTAGAAATAAACCAGCTACTTTAGATATTTACCCACAGTACCCAAGTGATTTACAGGTAGGATCTGTTCATTACATGGAAAAAAGGAGTACATTTGACAATAATGTTGCATTATTACCTGTACAGTGGGGGTTGTGTCCTCTAGTTATACCAGCCTAATTTTATAAAGCAGTTTACTGACCCTGTTTTTTTCAGCACCTCCATCTTTATTAGAGCTGTTACTGCTCTTCTAGCGCTGATAAATAACTGGCAGCCATTGTTGTTTTTATATGTCATCAGGATCATTATCATCATTTTCGACATCATCATTATTGTGCCTGAACAACTACCATCCTCCAGCACTTACATCCATTGTGATGAATACTTTGAGTGGCTGGTCCTGGCTCCACTCATGATGCATCTGCCCCCCATACTGGATCCACACCAATTTGCCTACAGAAGCATTAGAAGCACTGAGATGCTGTCTCCACAGCGCTGCACTGCATAGTATAACACGGAGACAACAAGGATACATATGCATATACATATGTACAAGAATACATATGTTGATTTTATCTCAGCATTCTACACAGTCTTTCCCTCCAAGCTCATTATCAAACTTAGGAATCTCGGTATAAATATCTTCCTCTGCAGCTGGAGTATGGATTTTGTGACCAACAGACCTCAAGATGTCCTGTCAACTGCTCCATTACCACTCTCAAGTCTGGTATACCACAGGGCTGTCTGCTGAGTCTCTTCCTCTACCCATGACTACATGTGTGGCACCACATTTATGTATTATCTTTATATTATTATTTATTTTATTATGCATTATATTGTCTTTTGTTGGTTAGGGTTAGCTATGGCCAAAGCAGGAGGGAAAAGCCTGGTGTGGGACATCAGGACAAGCCTCCTCATCTTATTGCCAGGGGAGCCCTACCAGGTCACCAACAGCATGGGTACAGCAGCAGGTCAGGACCAGCTACATCCAGGGAGATCAGAAGAGTTGCTTTGAACACATTAGTTCATTTATGTATCAATGTTCTTGTACCATGGACTGGGTAAAGTGCAGGGTCCCTTCAAGCATGAACTCTTTGAACAGAGTGGTGTCTCGTTTGAGATAGATGGGGGCAGCCAGGCCCTGGGGTGGCAAGATGTCTTGAACTTGCAGAGAAAGGCAGCCTTGGGCACACTATAGACTATTGAATGGATTGTAGACATTGAGACCACAAATGAACCTGTCCAGGTGGTAGTGGCAGTAGATGGAATCATAGTCGAACAAGCTGAGCCCATGTTGTGTTCTTGGCATCTACCAGTGAATCTCGATCATTTAGATGGGAAACAACAAGAAGTTGTCAAGAGAATGTTGTTTGAGGAGTGCAGGGCTTTTAGAAGAGATACTAATGACATTGGGTGTAACTCAGGGCTGCAAATGGTGATTCATCTTAAAGATGAAGTACCTCCACTCCAAAGTCACTGCTACCAGAGGATAAACAATATGTACAGGACCTCCTGGTGAAGGGAAGGATAAAGAAATCCAAGTCGACATGCAGCTCCCAACGTGTGTGTATTCTATTCATCTATTCGTTGGGTGTCTGGTTAACACTGAAAGGGTAAGTATTGACCTAAAATACATCAGAGAGCAGAGCATCAGAGAGTACTTGAACATCTAGTTGAGATGTTGACTTTGTCTTAAATACAGATGCATCTAAGCTGTCAGGGTTCAGCTTGCCAGCCCCCTCGCAGTCTGTTTGTGGTGCTCTCTGCTCCCCCAGCAGAGAGCTCAGGATCCAGCAGCAGTACAGCTGATTTGGATCAGCTCATCAGCTGGTTATTTAGGGAGGCTGCCAGCTGGTCCCTGTCGCTGGATCATTGTTTGTTTGTGTATGCTAGTTTGTTTGTTTATGCTTGAGTTTGCGTTCCTTGTACGTCCGAGAGAAGACCCCAGTTTGATTTTTGAGCAACGTTTTTGCCGTCTGAAGTTTCTGTTTTCCTGCTTGCCCGACGTGCACCCAATTAAGGGTTTTTGTTTGGAGTGTGTCAGCCTCATGTCTGCGTTTGGGTCCTGAACAACACGTCAACTTGTAACAGAATGATCCAGCCAACCACGGACCCAACGGACACGCTGTGCGCGCTGCCCAGTTTGGGCTATGGCTTTGGTTCGCACATGTCCGTGCTCACGCGCTTGCAAATGCATGGCATGGCAGCGCTGACACAGGCGATGGCGGAGGGGTGTGGACAGACAGAGGTACCCATGCCGTTCCCACGCCTGCTGTTGCTGCACCCCAGAAAACGACGAAGACGTGGGAGGTCCCGATGGCAGTCGCTGCGCCGAAACCCCAGGTGGCCGCACCCCGAGGCCGATGGCGGCCCAGGCGGCCGCACCCCCGAGGCCAATGGCGTCCCAGGCTGATGCACCCCCAACGCCGGTGGCATCCCAGGCGGCCGCACCCCCGAAGCCGACGCCGACCCAGGTGGCCGCACCCCCGAAGTCGCCGCCGACCCAGGCGGCTGCACACCTGAAGCCGACTGCGTTCCCAGGCTGATGCACCCCCAACGCCGGTGGCGTCCCAGGCGGCCGCACCCCCGAAGCCGACGCCGACCCAGGTGGCCGCACCCCCGAAGTCGACGCCGACCCAGGCGGCTGCACACCCGAAGCCGACGGCGGCTGCATCCTCCGAAGCCCCAGGCGGCCGCACCTCCGAAGCCGAAGCCGACCCAGGTGGCCGCACCCCCGAAGTCGACGCTGACCCAGGCGGCTGCACACCCGAAGCCGACGGCGGCTGCATCCCCTGAAGCCCCAGGCGGCCTCGTCCGCACGCCCAACAGCCCCAGGCTGGGGTCCTTGGAGCTGAGGTGTGGACAACTATGTGGGAGTTGCTGGCCTGGGGCGGTGCCAAGTGGGGCATGGCGGAGTGGGGGTAGGGGGGAGGGACACTGCAGAGTCAAATCTTTTAAAAAAACAGATTCAGCTCCTGTGCCCATGCTTGATCACCAAAAGCCTGGTGACCATCTCCCCCTGGACTGTGGCCTTTAGGCCCTTCCATACGTCCCAAACGTTGTTCTGTTCCAGGTGCTGCTCCAGCTTCCTCCTATAGCTGTCCTTGCACCTCCAGGCCACCTTGCACCTCCACCTTGCACCTAATGTCAGGTCCACAGAAGGCATCAGGAGGTCTTTAAAAGGACCTGCTTGTAAGCTCCTCAATGAGTGGGACTGATTATACCTAGAGAACACAATTCTTTACCAGAGAACACCTGAAAGGAAACAGCTGGTTCTAATTCTCAAATACCAGTCAATGGTTTTGAAACATCTTCACATCTTCATATGGGCCATGTGGGACCGAAAGGGTACTCCATGTTCTGAGGGAATGGTTCTGTTGACCTCACATGAAGAACTGCATAGAGGACTATGTAATAATAAAAAAAAAATTCATTGTCACAGTCAAAAACTTATGTTGCCCAAGATTAAGCCTTAATCGGCTAATAATGTAGGCCATTTGTGTGTGTGTGTAATAACAAGTTCCTGCTCATTACTCAGTCATGATTAGTGATAGTGTATGACTTCTCATGTCTTTATCTTGTAACCAAAATGTAATCTGAACATGTGCTAGTGTGTTTTGTTTAAAATGTGATCATTTACTAGGTCATCTACAGACTACTATTTTGGCTATTTTAACCTACTGTTTTCCCTCACTTACATGGGCTCAAAAACTCAGGGCAAATGTTTAACTAAAATAGATCAAGAGAATACAATTTCACTGCACAGTAGTTTATGGAATTATTTTCCAACAATTGTAGAAAAAAGTAAATAAATGATATTTTTATTAACAAAATTATTTTCTAATGGTTTGAAAAGTAACACGTGCTAAACATTTACTTTTGGAATTACAACTGATCTCTTGAGATAAAGAATATTCTTAAAAAACATGTTTAAATGCGAAAATGTATCATTGTATATCTTTTATTTGTCTAGATGTAAGGTGCAAATTGACTTTGGTGCAAATCGCTCTAAGTGAATATCCATATGATAATTTGTGCATAAAAAAAACTCTGGACATCTGCTGATCAACTGGTCTCTGACAGTACCCCTTCCTTAAGTGTGTTACTGAAGTGTGAACTACATACCTTGGCAGGAAGAGTTGTGTGACCTCCATGTGTGGCCTTCTCTTGGTTTCCTCACGTTCCCATGTTGCAGCTAAGAGAAAGGGCCGCAAGGGAACGGCCACTGTGGACGGCTGTGAAATCTTCATCCAGCAACTTTAATCCCAGCTCATAAAATGGAGTGACAAGAGATATGTTTGGACAGGAATGAGCCAGTCAAATGTTCCTTGGACCAAATGGCCTAAGGTTAATATGTTGATCAAGCAGTTGGCTCATTTTAGCTTCAACCCCTTCTAAAACAAACACCTGTGTAAACACTTTTTGTTATGTGTTGAACACAACACAAAATAACGCTGATTTGAAATTTTCTCTTGGTGACTGATACTGTTTGGAATAATTATTTAAAATAATAGTAGTAAAGACATCAATGAGCTCTCTAAACCAATGTTAATCAGTGAATATATTGTACACAAAACAAGCAAGTCCCTTTTTTCTTAAACCTCTTCTGGCTGTTATGTGATAAGCTATACCATTGAACCCAAAATCCTGCACCTGTTCCAAGGACACAAGTTGGGATAAACATTCCCTTCTTGTGGCAGCTTGAGCCCAGGAAAGGCATGGATCACTGTAAGAATTGTAATATGACATTATCTTTGAGGTATGCACATTGGTCCAGGTGTCACACGAAATCCAAATGTCAGCTCCAAAAGAAAAAAATCCAAAGCAAAATAAACAAACATGAATCTAAAACACAATTTCCATTACACTTTCCTTTAGTCCACACTCTTTCTCTTCTTTAAGTGGCCTCTGTATCTGTTCTCTTTTGCTGTTTTCTTTTTTCTAATCTTTCCCCTTAGGCCCTCTTAGTAGTGACCTCACTTGGCCCTCCAAGATGTTCTTTTACCATCACTGTAGTGTGCTGATAGCCTTCCTCTATGAAACAAGCTGATTTTCTGCCAAGAAATATATCTACACAGACGTGTGTGTGCGCACGTGTGCGTGCGTTCATGTGCGTGTTTACACACTGAACTAGCACAGTCATAAATTGTTAAATTTCAGATACTTAGGTACACAGGTGCACATATACAGTATATATCTATACTCTTATAATAATTCTTTCGGATCTTTCACTGATGTACTCCACCTCACCTTGATCCTCAGTGCCTTGCCTGTTAGCTGTTGTATAGAGTTCATGTGTGTGTAAATAAAGATTGATTTTTTATTGACTACTGGTAATCTAAAAAAATATGTCATAGAAGACAACCTAAACATTTATGCAACAGTATACATCCAAATTTACAAACATTTTCTTACCACTATTTTTGAATTGACTGTAAGAGAAAACAATTACATTCTATATCTGTTGTTTTGTTTTAAAACATTGATTTGGTATTACTTTTCTCCTTTTGAAATGTTGCTGTAAAATCTAAAAACTTTAAAGGAATCCTGTTAAAGGGACCTTTACTTTTTTTTTCTGAACTAACCCAGGGGTGTTAGGTTCACTAAAACATTAAATCAAGTTCACTATTAAAACTGACCCAAAAATGCTTTGCTCCACATATGTGAAAGTATTCAGTTCCCAGGTCACCATAAAAGCAGTTTTTATTAGCTGTTTCAGGAAAACAACCCAAGCAATCTGTTCATAAGGCACAAATATAATTATACTACACAGTTACACACAATAGTAAATGAGACAATTTATAACATTAAACAATTTTTAAAACAATTTATAACTTGCTCAGAAATTTTAGACATTCAGTTTTTAAAAATAAAATGATTGTGGTCTTTTCAAAGCCTTCAGCATGATTATCATGTGTGCATGTACATTGAGTCCTTATGTCTGGGAGCCAATGACCTGCCCAGAGAGACTGGCTGTAACCATTACTGAAGACCAGAAAGCTCATGATTCACCATTTCTAGGTGTGCAATACAAACAGTTTAATCTAAAAAAAAACATTTGACAGCAATCCTTTTTCAGTGCATACAACTGGACAGGAAGTGTCCATAACATTTATAGTTTGCGTAGTGAAGGACGGTCATGGTCTGGTCCTTCACAAGCCTCTGCATATGTGCAGTGTTTTACAGAATTCGACTAACAATCTTAAAATGGCTGTAAGGCCCCTTATTTCTTTCAAATAGAAGAAGAAAACAGAATACTTCAGAGAGGTCAGAAGTTGGCTTGGGTTGGGGTTCTAAAATCAATCTATTTTCTCTAAATTTAATAAAAGTGGATCTCTTGGATTGTCAGCCAAGAGATCCACTTTTTCACTTTTAATATTTTTAGAATAATTTTGTGCTATGCCTCAATTTTTTTGGTGGTGTTGGATTAAACCATTTTCTGGTCATGGCTTTTTTTGTTGCAGCCAAAAGGGTCTGAAACAGCCTAATGTTTCCCTTAGTTTTAAGTACACAACACAATCCAGATTCAGAGTCTCAGAATTCAGCATTATTCAAAGAATTAAGCTGTATTTAAATTTGAAAATATTGTTCCAAACCAGTGAATTTGGGGCACCCCTGGAATACATAAAAATGGTTTGCTCTGGATTCTAGTTTGTATAATTGCATTTGTCTTGACATTGAGTATGAAAATGCAATGTTTTTCCAACAGTGAGACCTCTGGTCCATGAAGACCATTTAAAAGTGCAAATTTGCCCCCAGTCCTCCTTAGGAAGCCTGATTTCTGCCATTCTTTCCCACTTTTCTTTATTATGAAATGTTTTCTTCATTATGAAAGTGTGAGGTGACTAAAATGAAGGGGATAGTTTGTCATTCACTTTATAAAATATAGTGTCTACTATATTACATATAACATCTACATATAACATCACAACAAAATAACTAAATTTTTTTTTTATTCCTCCTGAGAAGAAATGAATACATCTCCATGAAGTTTTATTAATCAAATCAACAACAATTTCAATTAGCTTCAAAGGTCCTGAACACAGATAATGTTTTAAATAAGTATCACAAATACTTGTAATGGATAACACTGTATAACTATCTGCATACTAGTGTTACTGTCATGAGCTAAGACAGGCCAGGTTATATGATAGTTACTACTGCTTGAACTAGAAACAAACAGTCGTGTAGGGGAAAATCCTTTGGGATCTTTATAAGTACTTTATAAGTGCAAATGTTTAACATCAGGAGCAATCCGGGCTTCACTACTCTGCACAGACACACTTGACTGCAAGGCTCCAGTATTTAAACACTAAACAAATCAATCTGCCCAGCTTTGGCTCCAAGGCAGCGCAACAAATCAGTGAGTCATTCTTGTGTCTCAGGCTGATTGTGAGGATGGACGACATAAAAAATTATTTTTTGACCTCCCACCAATTTTAATGCATTTTTGTGTGACGTGCCTAAAAGATGCAGTGACATATAAATACAAATGCGCATCAATTTTGGTTTGATAAAAAACTACAATAAACATTTACAATATTATTTATTGTCATTGGTTCGATTCCAGTTGCTGCCGGCCTTTCTGTGCGGAGTTTGTAAGTTCTTCCTGTGTGTGCGTGGGTTCCCACCGGGTACTCCGGCTTCCTCCCACAGTCCAAAAACATGCAAGGTTAATTGGAGACTCTAAAATGTCCCTAGTATATGAATGTGAGAGTGAATGGTGTGTGTGCTCTGCGACTGATTGGCAACCTATCCAGGGTGTATCCCCTGCCTTTTGCCCTAAGGTAGCCGGAGATAGGCACCAGCAGACCCTCGTGACACCACGGGGTATAAGGCGGGTAGGAAGATGAATGAATGAATGAATGAATGAATGAATGAATGACGCCAGTGAATTTTCCTCAATGTCTAATTTTTTATATTTTGATTATTTCCTTTGAATGTCATATGAATTAATGTCATATGATGTCATAATTAAATGAGAGTCACTCTTTGCCCAGCTGTAACTTCTCATTGACAGTCAGTGAGCCTGCACTAATTGAGAACTCAAACAACGCATTGCCACACATACACACACATACACACACACACACACACACACACACACACACACACACATTTAACATTAGATGAGATGGTATTGTGGGTGCTGTGTTTGTTAAAAGCTGCTATACATGATGCCTTTAATGAAATGATTTCCTGTTAGCACTGTTCAGGCTGACAAATGCGGCATAATTTTTGTTATTTATATTTTTCAATACCCCGCGACACCACTGGGTATCAAGCGGGTAGGATAATGGATGGATATTTTTCAATATTTTTAGAGTAGACTGAATAATAACAATAATTCCATTTTGCTCAATGTTTCTTCTTCCTTCTTTGTTTTATGGGATGTTATACAGCACAAGAAAAACCATTCCTCTCATTGACCGTACATGCAAGGAAATAAAAATAAGGTAAATTGAAACCAGAGGAACCTAACAGCCTAAGCCTAAATTTTTTTCTTCCACTTGCCAATTCGTTCCAGTCTGCTGCATAGAAGAAAGAGCAGAGGCTCGGGTGGCTGACAACACTCCCTATTAATGAACATGTCAAAGCACTGTCATCAGTCATCAGTAATGAATAAATCACTTTAGTCACGGTCAACAACAGCAATCTGGCAGAAAAGGAAGCTTTCAAATCGTGGGCATAAACCTCCTAATGCAGATTATTATTCATATGATCGTTGTTGTATTGCACAGTTAAGAAAATCTATCAGGCTGCCAAAGGAGGGTGCCTTTGTTTTTTACCATAATAAAGATGGCAGCAATTTAAAGAGCTAAAATCTAAAATAAATCTGTGTTCTTGTTATAGCACGTACCACTGTTTTCTTGTGATAGTGTGTACCACTCTTCCATCATACAGACAAAACCTCTAACGTCACACAGGTTTTGTCTTGTTTGTGCATAATCTCTGTAAATTAAATCCGTCCACTGAGTGTTCATAACAAGAAAATATTACACATAGCAGAGCCTATTTTTGAAGATCATAAAGTACACGTCAACAATGACTAAAAAGATCACGTCTGGTTATTTTTCTCAAAAGGTCTGTATTTAAGAAATAAGATTAAATTTTGTAGTAGAAAAAGTTATAAATATTTGTATAAAAAGTTAGATATTTCCTTTTTCTGGTCAATTACCTTTTTTTAATGAGTGAAACCTTTCCCATAAATCGGAAATTGCATAGCTAGAAAAAAACAATTACGATACTAAAACTAATATGCAATACTAACTAACAATTCAGATATTGCTAAAATATTGTTTTATTATTATTATTATTATTATTATTATTATTATTATTATTATTATTGTTGTTGTTGTTGTTGTTATTGTTATTATTAATGTTACTAATAATAACAATGATACAAATAACATTAAATATAATAATACAGGTTTTTCCAGTAATGTGAGGCAATCATAAGAAACTTGCTCCTTTCCTCGCCAACCTGTGCCACTTTTCAGTAAAACAGACTCACAAGAAAATGGTGAGTGTTCCTGTGTTGACACGACACACGCTTCCCAAAGCTGAAATCCAAACCTACACAGAGATATCCACATTTGAGAGTCAAGAGCTAA
>CAAE01008485.1:0-27013 GCA_000180735.1 Tetraodon nigroviridis | reverse complement strand
CTATTTCAAATTGCATTATTAGCTTGATAATAATGATCACTGCAGTTATCAGAATCCAGTAAAAACATTTAGGCTGGCTTAGAAAACCAAAAGAACTTGAACAGCCATTTAAAAGCATTGTTTCAAAATGAGTATCAATTTTCATGTTCACTGTAATGGACACGCTGCTGGAAACTTTGTTTTTTGTTTCTAAAATACCGTCCAGTGATCAGTCGTCAAGGCAGGAAACGCTGAAAACAGCTCTTGGACTCATGGTGGACAGTGATCCGCTCAGTTTGGTAAGGGAATTTTGAAAGCAAGCTGTACCAGAGTATACCAGAAATGGGATTTAAGTCGCCACATTTACAGTGTCTCCTGAATTAAATTCATATTAATCACCACACTGTGACCTCTGCTACCTCATCAATTAGAGCCATTGACCTGCTTGAAGACAAACCAAGCCTAAATTTGATTAAAGGCAAGAACATATTGGTTATTAGCCTACACTGACCCACAGTGATTTGAATCAATGACTTCAAGAAGAAATTAAATAGAGCTCAGCATGATTTTCAGTCTGTTCCATGTGCATGTGTGATGTTTGAGTGTATTGTTTTAAATCATTAGTTGAATAGCTGGAAAAAATGTATAATATTATCTCAACAACACTGTTTAGTCTCTGTTACCTCTAAATAGAGTTTTCTTAGTTGGCTAAATAAAAATACTGACATCCCTGCTCTCTCTTTAGTTTTAGTCAAAAAATCTAGAATGTTGTTCATATATTTATTTAATATTTAAAATTTTTATATAAGGCATTTTCTCTCAGTTTTCTGCACCCCGAATTCCCTAAAGAGATTATTTTAAAAGCTTTGGATTTCCTTGCTATTAGTTTTGGTCGGGGCGCAATCCATTTGTTTAAAAGGTACGTAATAAAAACTTTTTTCAAAAATCAAAGCGTAGAGAGCAAATCTCATCCTCTGATGAAACTTTTTCTGCCTACGGGGTGTTTTTTAGGGAAGACCTTGTGGGCCTGAATGGTAGAAATCACCCTCACGGAATGATGACTAAAATCCTTTAACAGCAGATAAGACATCAACCAGCCAGCTCAACGCTTTTTCTGTTTCCAATATGCGGAGGAAGCTCTGCAAAGCCTTACTCTTCTTGTGTCTTGAAAGGAATAATGTTTGCGCTAATCTTAAATGAGTCCAAACTCAGAAAGCTCAAGACAGATGTCTGTGCAAACCCAGAAGCCTTCGTAAATTTCAAAACCACTTTCTTGCTTTTATAGACCTAATAGTATGCATACGGTTCTACTCCAACGCCCAAAAAAGTCACCTCTTAGAAGTTTCACAAAGTCCTCTGGGGCTCTGGGCTCTTCCATCCTGTGCAAGCTGACAACCGAATTGTGGGAATGGGCTCATGCCATCATTCTGAGGACATCTACTACTGTGTTGCCAGTAGGGTAGTTTTCCAGCTACACAACAGGCTGCGTTAGTAGAGGGCCTTTGGCTCTTGGATCAAAAACGTCTGTGTTAAGACAATGTGAGAGATGCAGGCATAATCCACCAGAGCTGATAACTTGCTGAGCTAGGAAGAGTTTTTCACCAGGTTTGGGGGACATCTGGTGGATTTGTTCTCAGCTACTAACCAAGACATGCTTATAGTTCTGCAGAACACTCTGGAGCTCGAGAGGTCTGCCAACAAGCAGTGGAGGTTAGGGAACCCAAGCTAGATACATACAGTTTTTGTTTTACCATAATCAAGGTAAACCAGTACACCCACGACTCTCTGCCCAGTCATCAGTTGTTCTTGCACATCTGCTTTTTCACAGTACTTAAGCTCCAGTGTTACGCCGGCTCTGTCAGATTGTTTGTTTTCCTCGTGCCTTTGCCTGACTGATTTCTCATTTTTGTCCCTGCCTCTCTCTCCACCCAGCCCTCGTAAATTACTCTGGTTTCCGTTCGATCTAGTCTCTGTCTGCTCCTTGCCTGGTTTCTGTCTGCCTATTTCCCCTTCCTTTTTCCCAATGGCTCTTAAAATAATGATTACTGTAGCATGTATCGGAATGTTCCACCATCTGCTGCTGACCTGCTTGCTGTGCATTTTCGAACGCAAATGTTGTATAATGAAGTTTTCTGTTGATTACACCCACGCAGTTAGCGGCAATTTGGTGCACTTTGAATCTGTTACAGTTTTACCATAGAGTCTATTATCTACAATTTTGGTTCCGTGCATTTGTTTACAATAGCAAAAATGGCATCACAGAATAATAAAGAATTCAATGTTCAGTGTCCCATTAGTCATCGAAATGTGCACAGAACAGACTGTTTTTTACCGTTATCCTATCTTTACCAGAGGGAGAAAATAAAGCTTTTTTTGCTGTGTGACTGAGTGTTTGTGTTAGTGTGTGTGCAACTGCTACATACTAAGCACCAAAATCTCCATTTTACTGGCAGAATAAAGACATCTGGTCTCCACAACCTTAAAGACCTGTTTGATGTTTGATGGTTGAGACGTGGTGTTAAGGTTAGGGTTCAGGGGTTAGTTGGAATGGTTAGGGCAGGGTGTGTGTTGGAATTGGGTAATCTGTTATGCCTATAAAAGCCCACAAAGGATTGAAGTCCAATGATGTGTGTGCATCAGACACAAACTTGGCAGTTTATAGATTGATAAATTTGTAGCAACAAACAATGCTTCAGGCAACACCTCTTCTGGTTTTTTTTGTTTTTGGTTTTTTTTTGCCCTCTCTATTGTCTCATCTATTTCCTCCCACGACTTTAAGCACATTTTTCTAAAGCACTTGTAACCCAAACCTCAAAGAAAAAAAGAAATAGAACAAGGTATTTTTGTCGTGACAAAGTCAACGTTACCAAAAAATCAACTGAGCAAGTTTCCCTAAAAACCAAAAAAAAAGTATTAATTCAGAAAGTAATATTTTAAATGTAACTTCATACATATCAGAAACATTCTGTTATTTTTATCAGTGGTTTATTTTCAGAATTTAAAAAAGAAAATGAGAAACAAATGGGAAAAAAAACCCCCAAAACAATAGTAAACAAAAGGTGACGAAGCGAGGGGAAAAACTTTTATCTTAAAAACATCTCATCAATTCTGTCGACCCACCAGGATGATGGGAACCTGGAAAGCCCCAGCCTGGCTGTAGTGTGTTCAGCCAGTGCTCTCCCCTCTTAAACAAGACCATGGCAGCACATCCTAAAACTCTCTAGCACACCTACAAACACCTCCGTGCTTTTGCTCTTGATGATCCTTCTGACCTCCTTACACCCTGTCCCCAAATCCTCTCCCGCTGTCCTCATCATTCCTCCCATCACAGCGGTGTCTATGAAAAGGTTTACAGACACACTACACGTCATGTTCTTGTGACCCTGGCCATATATACACTTTCTGTTTACAATGTCACAGTGTTTCTGCTCTCTCTGTAGGGGTCCTGACATCCGTGTGCATGGTTGAATATACTCGAAACAACCTGAGGGGCTTTTTCTGTTCTAAGTTTAAGACAATATCACAGTTTTTTTAATTGCCCCACCAATTGAGCAGAGACTGCTAAAATGATGCTGTAGTGAAAAATAAATGTCATATGTGGGTCAATTTTACACCCTGGATCCGATGGGATTTTATAGGCGGAGGTGCAGTTTGAGCGATTGTGAGTGTAGCTGGTCACACCTGTTGATGTAGTTGTCTTTCTTAGCTAAGGATCCAAAAAATCCTCCAAGAATGGAAACTACTCCAATTAAAGGAAACTACTTTTTAAAACAAATACATCAATACAAATACAGTGGGGAAACTATCTAGTAATTCAAATCTAAAGATTGCTGTTACATCAGCAGCCTGGATGTTACTTTCCAACAAGCAACCTACTTGAAGCGATTTCAGTCAGGTTACAAATCGCCCCTGGCGCTCTCATAGAGTTAGACGTGAAAATTCTTTTTTTTTATTATTTCCATGCATTTCAAAGTGATTTCATCATAAACACTGATGTGTGCCCAGGTGATATTTGCAGTGCGTGTGCCAGCATTGTTACAGAACATTTTGTCTGTTTGATAGAAAAGCAAGTAACATTTGAGTAAACATCAACTTTGACACAAGTAAAATAATGAAATAATACATAATCATCACCACCGTATATCATGTCACCCAATGCTGTGTGTGTTTTTATCATGCATTTTAAGAATTTAGCTTTTTTACGAAATGCTATCACATTTTTTTTTACCATCTCATATGACCACAGGCAGCGTGTCTAACGGGAAAATTTAGATAACTCTGGTCGAGTTTGTGCGGTCACTCACCCACCTACTACTGCAATTGCTGTTATCTCTACCATTATCTACATCAATTTTGCACGCATTTGGGCTAGCAGCTAATTACAAGCCTAGAACCACTAAGAGTTCCTAATTTAGAAGATTTAAACTCTAGATCTATGGATGACAACCTCTGTGATGCAATTTGTTTGTCTTTATGTAAGGAATGATCTGTACATCTCTCTCCATGCTTCTGCTTTTCTTTGCCCGTTCTTTATCCAGCTCTTATGGCAGTGAAGGAAATAGGTAGCGTTGGCTGCAGACTGGTGGGCATAAATGCTTTGATGTGGACTTTTTATAGACAGGGACACATGCAAGTTCACACATGGCAGCTTGGTCCACATGGTTTCTAGGTTAGAGATTTTTAGCTGCACAGATGATCAGCATGCAGGGAACCTGGATCTGTGCCAGTCGGATTGAAAAATTTCGCTTTTCTAATTTAGCAGAAATGTAGTTTCTCTTTGCCTCCTCAGTGCCTCCTCAATGTATCTGTGCCTCCTCACAGATACATGCCACCATTCCTGCTTCCACAACATTACTTTAGGCATAACTGCAGCCATAAAAGCTACGCTATGATCATGTGAATGATTTTATGCACAACAATGAGAAACAAAAGTTACTTCAAGGTTAAATTAGAGCCCCGTGTGTGTGTGTGTGTGTGTGTGTGTGTGTGTGTGTGTGTGTGTGTGTGTGTGTGCGCGCGCGCGTGTGTGTGTGTTAGTGGAAATTTGATTTTTAAAAAACTCTTGAAATTAAGGGCTTTTATGTGCGTGACTGAATGTTGGAGACATTTGTTTCATAAGTGATTTGCAAATCTTGATAATCTGCTGAGTCAACTCAGTTGATACAGAGCTTGTTTGCCACCTAAGCTGTTGCTCTTAATTTAAAATGGCAGCTGTGTTTATGAAGTGATTGAGCGTATTACTCTCAAGTACGTTCCGGTGGTCAATCTCTGAGCCGTTCTCAATCTGAAAAGCTGCTCGTGACTGATTGGCAGCACTGCAGACCCTGGAATTCCTTCATGCTTTGATCAGGAGCCCATGGAGGGAATTCCACCTAGAACCCCAGTATGTCAAGGATCTCCTTTACTTTTCCACAGGTTTTTTTTTACAGTTCTATTGGCACAGTCAGTCACTTTTTAAGAACTGCCATTTAATCTTGTACTTCAGTCATGTAGCTTGTGTGTTTGTGTGTTTTCTTGTACTTGATATATTGAGTACCAAATTCTGTAAGTGAGAAGATTTTTATGTACCTCTTGATTTAAGCT
The DNA here is from genome assembly GCA_000180735.1 of Tetraodon nigroviridis. Taxonomy (NCBI): domain Eukaryota; kingdom Metazoa; phylum Chordata; class Actinopteri; order Tetraodontiformes; family Tetraodontidae; genus Tetraodon; species Tetraodon nigroviridis. Next base: position 21,451 of record CAAE01008485.1, on the reverse strand, counting down.
TGACCAAGTAAACAGGGGATTCTCTTTCTAGTCACCTTTATGCAACAAGCCCATTCTGCAGCAGCTAGCTTATTTTACTGAATTTAGTGTACTCTCTTCCTGGAAGCATTTTTTTTTTCACATGACAGAAGAAATGTAATCCACCCTAACTCCACCCTTCATTCCTGCCCGTCTAGGTACGTCTATGTCCTGCTGCATGTTGTTACATGTCGTGTTGACCCATGCTGTCCTGTGTAGCCCTGTTGTCTTTTTGTGCCCTTTTGTGTTGTCCTACCAGCACCAGGTCCTGGAGAAACGTTGTTTCCTTTTCAATATGTATGGCACCTGCTATATATGTTGGAAAATGACAATAAAGCTCACTTGACTTGACTTGACTTGACTTGACTTGACTCATGGATGACATTTATCATCCATTTTTTTTAATCCTGGACAACTGATTGTCTCTCTAACAGAATGGTAGAAATAATTACAAAACAAAAAGGAAAATACTTCTGAAATCAGACAAATAATGACTAAGTTCACATGATGCAGTAAAAGTTGTGAAAAAAATCTGTAATAAATCTTTTAACCACCGAGTAGGTTGGCTGGGGGAGTGCAATTCCCTCTCTGCCTCCCAAAAACTCTGTACATGCATGTAGCAGGTCCTGGATACCAGGCACCACAAAGAAAAAAACCCACAAATGAAATGACAGACCCCCAATGCAGTGTTTGTATTTAGGCCCCAGTCTTTGTCTTGGTCATTATGTGTTCATGTTGTGTCAGCGTTAAAGTTTTGGTACCTTGCTTGATCTAAAGTCTTTGACTACTCTGACGGTAAGTTTTGACCTGTCAAATTTGTATATTTGCCTGTGTTGCCGGACTTCCCATGTACGAAGTTGTTTTTGCCTTACTAAACATTTGGAGTTTGGCATTTGACTCCAGAAGACTGAGCATGATATGAAATAGATGAAATGTTTACCTGCTGGAGTCCACTGCTGAGTACTGACAGTGTGCTAGCTCTTTCTCAAGCGTCGCCTTGCAAATTTCACACTAATCTACAAGGATTAGGTTTGATTAAGTTTCCATAAGCATTCTGATTCTGACACCTGGCATTGTGGGTTAAACAGCAGAAATATACTCGCCTGTTCCAGAATTCTTCTTCTTTTAGTGGATTTATGAGACAGCTTCTTGGCTTCTGTTTTGAGCGGTTTTTGGCCCAGGGTGGGTTCTTTGGCTCAATAGATGGCTGTACTCTAGTAGGAGAATCTTTAGAAGAAAGTCTGTTGAGTCTTTGTTTTTTGTCTCAGAGTGGTTGTGGATGGATGATGGTTGGCGTTCTGTAGTTCTTTGGTGATTGATTGGGACGGGCCCATGTTGAGAAAGAATTTTATGTGGGTTTAGAGAGTCAGTAGTGATTAATTTTTTGTATTGTGCATTTTGGGAATGTGGGGAAAATCTTGGTGGGTATTTTCCTCCTCAGGAAAGAGTTCTAAGGTGAAGGTAGCTGTTAAATGTATTTTTAAAAAATATTTTTGGACAGGTGTCTTTGGAGGGAGCCTGGAACCAAAGTGCTTCTTTGATTAGGAAAAGGGTTAGCCAGGTAATTGTCATGGTGAAGGTTAGGCTCAGAGGGTTCGATGGAATGCTTAGGGTTAGGTTAATGAGCTGTGTATTATGCCTATGAAAGTCCTCACAAAGACAGAAGTACCAGTGTATGTATGTGTTTCCTGGCTATCTGTTGTCTAGGTCAGCAGGCTTTTAAATTTAGCAGCTTTAATATGATTTCACAGTTTGCTATAAACATCTGAAATGTTGGCAGTAGATGCAGATTAACCTATGATTCCAGCCAAATGGCTTTGCCGATAGTGAGCCATCACACCGAGCAATTTAAAGGACAAATGTCCAATCTTGTGTAGTTGATGGATGACAGCACCGTTGGCCCACCAGGCCCTTTCCTCTGCCTCATCTCCTCATCTCACTGCTGTGGTCATTTAGTATTTATTCGCCTGACCTGGCTTCTTTATGGCTGCACTCTGCTTAATGGTCCAAAAGAGAACTAGTTGATGACTGCTTTGACTTTGCTTAGATGCTCGACCACATAAACCTGGTATTTGACAAATCAGAATGATCAAATTAGTCAACATGTTTTTTTTAGATTTTACCAGCTTGTGATCTACAATTGACCTATGTTGTAACAATAAAAATTCTAGAATGCTGTGTGATTAGGTGCAGCATTATCATAGATGGAAGTTTTGTTGTTGTTGTTGTTGTTGTTGTTGTTGTTTTGTTTTGTTTTTTCTAATGCATTCTGGATAGTTTAATTGGTTGAACACACCAACCAGCCACAGTTGACGTCATAAGACAAATGTGTCTAAAATGTTAATCTAAAAAGTTTAGCTAGGTAATCTCCCAGCCAGTCCGAATACATATTCTAACTACTCTGTTCAGGTGGTTACTATTCACGCTCTTCCAAGAACTTTCTTGTGAAAGTGGACTGGACTTTGAGACAGACTGCAGCCATCTGTTTTGTTTGTATGAGGTCTGTGCTCTGTGTGACTGCCACCTTGGCCAGATTTGCATTGCAAGATTTTTTTTCTGATCTCAATTAGACTTCCTGGAGAGCTAAAATAAATAAATATTAAAAGCAAAACGGTTTTTTTTTTGGTCCCATAAGGGGAAAATTTTAACATTATAGCAGCCCAAACAGGCATTAAATAATGCCAATGACAAAATAAACACAAAGTGTACACAATAAATGGTAAACACTAATTATAGAAGAAAAAAAACAAAAGTGCGTGTGTTTGTATATTTTTATAAATAAATCGTACAAGCTCACCCAGTTTGACACGCAGCTGTGAGATGCTGTTCCACAGGTAAAATATGGATGAAGTGCAGAGCTAGGATATCGGTAAACATCAGTGCAATGATGCAACGTAAATAAAGATCAATATGTCTGGATTGTGGAAATGTTGCCATGACAGTGGAGCACTGTATAATCTGCCAGTGTTTGGGATGAAGGACCTGCGTGAATGTTGCTTAAAGAGCTGCTTAACTCAGACCCCCATTTATACAACGAGTCAGTGTTTCCAGTCAAGTTTATATGATTATTTAGGTGAATACCTGAGTACTTGTGTGTCTTCACGCTCCATGTCAAAGTTCTAGATGCTCACAAGTGAAATGTCAGGGTTTCCTGCTGAAATCAATCACTCTCTCCTTCTTTCTGGCATTTACTGGAGATGATTCAGCTCACAGCAGTCAACAAAGTCGATGATGACCTTCCTGTATTCAGTCATCCTCTCTGACACGCATCCAACAATGGCAGCATCCTCAAAAACTTCTGGAGGTGCCAATTGGAGTATGTGAAGTCCGATGTGGACAAGATGAAGAAGAAAGATGAGAAGACTCTTCCCTGGGGAATGTTGTGCTGCAGACCACAACATCAGACACACACTTCTGCAGCCTCACAAACTGGGGTCTGTCTGGAGTAGTTGGTGACCCATGCAGCCAGCAGGTCACTGGCCACCGCTCGCTCTGGCTTCACTCTGAGCAGTCAGGGATGGATTGTGTTGAACGCACTGGGGAAGTCAGGGAAATGAATCCTTGCTGTTCCCAGTCTCTTCCAGATGAGACAGGGATCTCTGCAACATGTATATCATGGCATTATTCACCCCAATGACTGTACAAACTGCAGGGTTGATGCACAAACAGCAGGGTATCCATGTTTGGGCTCACTAACGGATGAAAAGATGATTCTCTCCATGCCTTCATCAGGTAAGACATTAAGGTCACAGGTCTGAAGTGGCTGGACTTCTTAGAGGCAAAGTTTTTGACTGGAACCACACAAGAATTATTCTAAAGTACTGGAAGTCTTTTCAGACTCAAACTCAGGTTAAAGATGTAGCAGAGCATCTCACAGGGCGTGTCTACTCCTCAGCGTAGAAGCACGTGGAGCCGATGCGAACTGAGGTTGCTGGGAGCTGAGGGGAGTGGAGGTAGACACAGTATCAAATCGGTTGTACTGATTTGGCTTGTTGGCCTGGTCTCTGGTTCCAGGCTCAAGGTTCCCTTGAGTTTTTACCTTGTCTTGAAATGGCTTGGAGCCCTTTCCAAGCTACTCTTGTGTTTTTCTGCAGGCGGTCCTCCTGTAGCTGGCCTTGTACCCTTTGATCCCTCTACACCCTCCTCTCTTTATCTCTGTCAACAGATTGGAAAACGCTTCTTTTTTTCCTCAAGCAACAAAGCTCCCAGATCAGCAGTTGCCCAGGGCTTGTTGTTTGTACCCTCCTGGTGGGAAAGGTGGTTTCTTCACAGAGGCTTTTGTAATCTGTGGTGCAGTCTGTTAAACTGTCAGCGTCCTGTTTTTGTGGCCCACAGAGCACCTCCCAGTCAGTGGTGTCAGAGCAGTCCCTCAGCGCATCACCGGCCTCCTCAGACCACTGCTTCACCCTCCTTTTGTTGGCTGGCAAAAGACGGAGGGTTGATGAGCTGCAGGTGCCTGCTGGTGCAGTTCATGCACTGGTGGAAGTTGGGGAGAGCGGCAGATGCGTGGTTAAACAACCTTGACGATGCGCTGAATCTGAAGTTGTGCCACAACTGTGAAGAAGCTTGCAGGCTGCATCGGTCAGTGGAGGGTTGTGTGTCATTATTGCGATGACCTGAGGGCAGTAAAGTCAGATGCTCTCGACAGCAGCTCAATGTCCCTGCTACGTCATTGCTCCGTCACATGAATTTGTCCACAGTTATGCCACTTGTCTCTCACAAACGGTGCAGTTCCCCCGCCCTTCTTCTTACCACTCTGGCCTATAATCCTGTTCACTCTGAGAGATGCAATCCGTCCAGCAGCACTAGTGAGTCCAAGGTGGGATCGTTCAGCGAGGTCTCTGAAGTGCATCAGGCTGCACTCCCGATACTCCCGCTGGAGCCTCATCAGCGCCACTAGCTCTTCCGTCTGGTTCAAAAGAGACCTCACATTTCATTAGCGGTGCTTAACTCCGGCGCTGCTTGCAGTTCTCCTCCTCTGAATTTTGGTGGTGATTTCCAGTCTCTGCGAGGATCAGCCTAACCTGGCTAAACACGGCAGCTTCTTTCGAGTGTAAACAACTGAAGCATGGCTGAACATGTTAGCTGACACAGAGTTTAGCAAAAAAAGGTGTCCTACCAGTCTCACCAGCTTCACACACATTGATGTGTGGATGTGGCAGGAGCAACTAGTGTAGCCTGGAAACGGTAAAGAAAAATTAAAAGATTTTTTTTAAAAAAAAGATACATAAAGCCATCTTTATGTTATCTTTCATCAGTTCTGCAGGCTCAGTCTTCCATTTACCATCATTATCTACTTTTCTTATATCTGTCGCTAGCACCGCTCCCACCCTCCTCCCCCCCAAACACTGTCACCTCTGTGGCCAGCGGTTCTCAAGGGCTGAGCGGACCAGCAGTGTCCCCTCAAAGACTAAGCGTTATTGAATGAAATGTGGTAAATGCTGCTGCTGGGGAAAGTTAATGCCACAATGCATCACTCTGGCCCTTCATCTCATCCCATGCATTCAGCCTGGTTACCGTCTTCATTGGAGGAGTGAAGCTGAAGGCTGCGATTTCATATTTCTATTTGTCTGCCGCTGGGTGTGGGTGGGTGTAGTCAAGAGCAATATGTGGCTGTCACATTTGATCAATATTATAGAGATAGTTCAGACCTTTTTTTTTTAATGTTGGATCGTTTTTCAAATGGTTTTCTATAAAGAAATTCCTCTCTCCCCCATCCATTTTGTCTTAGTCAGGCATCTAAACCTTAAAGGGAGAATGTTGAGGAAAAAAAACCTAAAAGAACATCAAAGATTTTATAGAATGTGATTGGAAGAAAAGGCAAAAAAGCACATTGAGAGTGGCAAAATCATTTATACCTTGGTAATAAAACAGGGTACGCCCAACAAATCTTTTTAAACTAAATAAACAGAAAAAGCAGCTCCTTATTAAAAAATAAATTAAAGCAAAAATGTCTTAATAAAGCAAATACATTCAAGAAAATCAAGTGAGAATCCTGTGAAAGAAGGGTACTTGGGGAAGATGATAAGATGCTGATGAAAATAAAATAGGGTATCCCGAGTAACAACTGATGTGAGCTAATCGCTAAGTTCAGACAAACGGCAGAGTTGAATAAAAGCTGTGACAATGTTCAGTATGTATCTGTGCATTTAGGCCACAGATGATGATAGCAAGACAAGGCCTGGAGTGAATCATTGTTCTTGACATCAGAAGAGACACCTGAGCATCGCTGTGGCCTAGTAACACGAACGGCTAACTACGGAATTACCGGTAGACTTCCAGAACAACTGTTAGAACAATGTTGGTCTTGTTAGTGAGATAAATGAGGTCTGATTGGTGGTTACTGTAGGTACAGGGTCCAGTGATGACTGTCACTTTTTCACCAAACAGGCTTTGTTTTAGGTATCACAATCTCATCAGTTGTTGAGACATTCAATAATGCAATATGGTACAAAATGCTATTGAACACTTTAAAACAATTGGGGTTTTTTTTTCTTTTTAAAGGCAAAAAAGACTCATTTTTAACTAATGGATGCATTTCCTGACCTGTCTTGTTGTTTTCTACCATTATTGTAGCAGCTCCATTAGTTCACACGCAGTCGTGACTGCAGTGGTGCCAGCTGGAACCAGTATGTGTTCTCATCACATTATTCTAAATCAGTGCTGCTCAGCAAATAAACACATCATGGCTTTCACGTTTTTAGTCTTTTTCTCTTTTATTCCTTCTTTCTTTCTCTCTTTCTTTGGTAGATTGAATCTGATGTCATTGGTGCACTCAGGCTGCCCTGAATGATATGAATTTAATTTTCCACTAGTTTGCTTTCTTCCACTCAGCTGGTAAAGTGCAGATTCTAATTATTATAGTTTTAGCTCAAGTCAGCCCCGCAAACCCCTCTCCTCTCCTTTCTTTTTTCTGATGTCAGGGCAACTATATGATTTATGTTAATATGGCATAGAATAGGTTTTCATTTAGCTTAATGTAAATATATTGTGTCTATTCTGGGAGGTGATGTTAATGGCATAATTATACTACTGTGTGGCATCTGTGCTGCAGAATGTTGAATACATGCAAATGCTTTTTATTCTAAATAGATTCCTCCGCGTGTGCAGGAGCTCAACACCCCTCTTTGATGCCTGGATGCGCTGAATCTGTTAAAGCTTGACTTTTGACTGACTGTTTTTTTGTGATGTCTTTTCTGCTGCATGCGTGTGATCTGTAACAGATTATTGGGATCTTTTAAATATGCATATCTCAGCTCAGTGTTTCTACACGATCAATATATCTCACACCACCATTGTGTTGAGTGACATTTTAGACAAAATGTGTGTAACCCTAAGCCTAACACACACACACACACACACACACAGACACAGAGTGAGCTGTGCTTATGTGTACGGATGTAATGGTTTATGTGGTGGTGTGCTTTGGCAGACCCGGAATGCTTTACTTTCTTTTATTTTAGGTTACATAGGTAATACTGATATTGTTTTGTTGACCTTTTTGTGCTTACAGTCAGATTATTTGGACAGAAACTGGAGTGAAGCTTTTAACTTTTGACCTGGAAATAATTTAAAACTATGTGAGACATTGGTATTTAGAGCTTTAAAATAAAAGAATTACAGGTTGATTATCTAAAATGGTCAAAACCAAAATATTCTCCTAAGGGTAAGAATTTTAATTTGAGAAAAACAAGCCATACATTTAAATTCAAGACAATTTGCTTCAGTTTTGTGTTTTGTTTTGTTTTTTTGTTTTTTTTAACAATGCAATTTTGAACACATGCTTCCAATGTGGTGCATACAGACTGGTTATTCATCATCATTTGCGCCCTCTGGGATGAGTGTTAGCATAGAAAATGTTGTTAATAGTTAAAATCCTTCCTGACTGCAGAATGGCGCCATATCTGAAATGTTGCACATAAATAGACCTTCTGTGCTGATGTTGCACTCATACGGATGTTACAGAACAATATTTGAAGTAGCATTTTTTCCCTGGCAGAGAGCGAATTCAGTAAATTAATCTTCAGCTGTAGGATGAGCTGTGGAAATGTCCCAATTTGAGCTGCATTCACAGATCTCTTTGTTCCTCTCCACTGGGTTCCAGCCTAAACCAGCATTACTATGAATAGAAAATCTAATGGTGATGTAAAGTACCATTGTGCTTGCGCGCCTGTTTGTGTGCATGAGCCCACCCGAACATTTTTTCTAATTATGAACAGAGAGGATCAAAACAAAACTTGCCCTACATAAAATAGATTATAAGAGGAGCAAGGATATTCCTATGAAAAGCAGACTATAACTGGTCACTGAAGCTCACTAGCAATGGGAGTTTCACTGTTTCTTTTTTTTTTTTTTTTTTTGTGGTTTGTTTGTTTTGGAGTAAACACAAAACCTGGTTATTACAGCACAATCTGGGGCTCAAGAGGATTCTAGCACCAGGTGATTCTTCTGCTAGATCACAGATAAAACATCTGAAGCCTCACTCGGCTAATGGCACATTTCTTCATGAAAGAACAACAGATAATGAACGATCTCTGTGTGGAAACGGTTGATTCACGGACATGTGCGCTCCACAGAGGTGCTGGTGCCTAGATTTAAGTCTGCCAGCTGGGCCTGTGGGGATCTGAAGAGTGATCACCCAGGAAAGCACATTCCTGACTCCTGTGCCAGCAGAGGTCATGTACTGACATAGATCAAGATAAGGAGGCTCTGATCAGTGAGTGTGTGTACATCTTCAAGTGATGTGCCTTTTAACTCTACAAAGAAGAATATTGTTCACACTTCTGCTCCTGTAATTATCGTGTTCCACCAGTTTATTATACCTGGTTTTACTGGATACTTTCACGTCTGGGGACTGGGACAAGTTTCTCGGATGGAAACTAAAACCATTTTGCTCAGTATATTTGAATTACTTTTTTGCTATTGTTTTGTTTTTTCAATATCATTTGTCAGTGGGTGCAATGTGGACGTACACCCCTACCCGCTCACCAGGGGAACACTGGCATCGAGGGGTTTTAAAGTCTTGTTTCAGTGGGGAAAAATGGGAGACTTTAGGCTTCATTTGTAACTGAAAGCAATGATACAAAAATTAATCAATTTAAAAAAACACATCTCCAATGTTACTATAGAATGTGATGAAAATTTCTTATGCTATATGATATTATCCTATTCCCTTTTGTAGCCTATGAAACATGCAGTGTATAGTCCTACGCAGAATAGACGTTGCTCCTAGATAACACAATGTCCATCTTTTCCATAAAGATGAATTTCTGGCTCATCTGACCTAAACAATCCAGCCTCTGAGCCCAAAGGAGTCATTGCCACTTTTATTTGATTTGTAACTGAGCATTTCAGAGCTTGATAAAATAAGTTATAAAGTTTTCTTTTCTGGTTGGTCGGATGTGATGGTGGTCAATGCTGCCTGGGGGATCAGAGGTTATTGAGCTGCAGCTTCTGTTCCAGCCCTCTTTCCCTTTAATTGGGGCAGTTCTAATATTTTGGAGAATCCATACTTATATCATCTGCATTTGTTGACATTTGAGTCATTTGTTGCATGTTTCTTGGACATTTTGCAATGATCCACCGATAAACATTATCTGCAATCACCTTAAATCCTTTGAGCCTTTTTATGGACTAATTAGCAAGTCTGGGTGTCAGAAAAGCTGATCTGACGACTTAAAAGTGCTTTTTTTATACAGCTGAGTAAATTATTTTATCAAGACTAAATGCACTGTTGACATTACTAAATAACTTTTGTTGCTAATATAAAAGAAAATGGGCAATGCCAAAAATATAAATGTAATCAAAATAAAGATGTAGTTTGCAAGCTTTTTGTGCCAACAGTTCACGACAAGGCAGCGAAGTTCCAAGCCCAGTTTTCTTTGGGAAACTGTGATAAAATCTGAATAGAGATCAGAGGTGGTCTGGGTTAATGTGAGAAGTCGGGATGTGCTCGCACTGCGAAAGTGGATAATTGAGCTCTCGTGGGCTGACGATACAAAAAAAAAAATCTTAATCTTTCCTAAAGCCTATCTTTTTTTAATGCAATCAAGAACTCGCTGTGCGTAGCCGAGACGGAGAGGCTTTCCAGCAGCACAAATGATTTGGGAATCACCTTCAACCCCCCCAGACTCCTCTCAGCTGCCATTCTGTCAATGTCAAAGCCGTTACAGCGTCTCTGCAGGCAAGGCCGCGAGAATCTCATTGTGATGAGTTTTATTTTCCATTCATTGAGCGTGGGGCTGATGCTGACCCTGCGCAGTTAATCGATCATTCTCCAGGTTTTATGATCCATCCTTTTCCACACCAGTTCCTCTCTGTTCCAGAGTTCCACTGTGTCTCCAGCTGTGACGTGTTCTGCTAAGATTAACTTTATTATGGAGATGTCTTATGTAATGTGTTTCAAGTCATCCTTTAAAAACTCAAAGCTCTTTATATTAAAACTCTGTTCATTAATTAGCACTTACATTCATACACTGCAGTGTTTTTTCCTTTTTTTTAAATTTTTTGTTATTACCCACCCCACCTGTTAATGAAGCTATAACTTAAAGGCTAGTGTCGTAAATATCTGCTGTGATTAGCAATAGCTATATTTGTATCATCGTGTTTAACCATGTATAATCATAGAACCACATAAAACTGTTGTATGAATGATTATGTATATCATTAATGCCATGTTATACGAGACCAGGTGTGCTTTTTTTGCCACCACCACATGACTTCTGCGTCACTGCCGGGTACGCCTACTGGGAGTGGTCAGGTATTCAAAAGATCTGTTTACCAAAGAAAAGGGGCTCTTCGCCTCCTCTTTGGGACTCTTTGGGCTCCGGTTTGTGGGAGGGTCCGCAATTGCAAGTGTGTTAATAAATCTTGCTTCGTAGTCTGGTTTCCGGTCTTGACTTCATGCCTGGACTGATTTTATCAAACTAGCAACCGGATAAAACAACAAATAAGCCTAGGATATGAAAGAAATGAAGGATGTGCAGTGAGGCTAAGGCATTTAAAAACAGTGGAGTTGAGTCTGCTTTTGAAAATGGAGTGAGAGTCAGGATTGAGGACGTCAGGTGGTAGAGAGCTGCAGAGTTTGAGAGCAGAGTGGCTAAAAGCTCTGCTACCCACGGTGCTGAGGTGAGTCGAGGCCAGTGAGGTTGATGAAGGAGGATCTGAAGAGGCTGGCAGGAGTGGTGATGTGGAGAAGGTCAGACAGATATGTTTGGGCAAGGCTATGCACAGACTTGAAGGTGAGCAGGAGGAGGTTGATTCTTTGGCTGACTGGGTAACGGTAGAGCTGCAGCAGGATGATGGTGATGATAAAAATAATGTTTTCCTCGAAACATAAAAGCTTTTTAAAAGCACAGACTTCACATCTTACCGGTTCAGCAGATGATCCCGAGGCAGGAGGACAAAACAGATGAGCCAATCACACTCTGATAGTTACACAACACAAACCCTGGGAGTAAACGTGGCGTTAATGCTGGGGTTGAAGCAACGATCTGATGGCGATTGGAAAGCCAAGTCTTTCACAGGTAACGTTGGGTAGAGTTGAGCTGGGAAGTGCAGCCACACTCACACACCGGAACAGTAGGAACGCACACATTAGGAAAGTGGGAAACGAAAATCAGACCCAAGGAATGCCAAATTTGGCCAAATATTGGAGAGTTCTATATGCATGGTATAATGTAAAAATTACCTTTTTCTCAGATGGGAATCTAGAACATCACCAAAATGTAATCATCTGTTCATTGACTCATTAACATTTGCTAAAGATTTTATTAAAATACATTTAACTTTTTGACTTTTTTTTTTCCTAACAATGAAAAATGTAATAAGACCATCTCTTTGGTGAAAGTAATAAGTTAAAAAAAAATAGTCTAAAGTCTTTCTTCTTAGCTTTCATGTTTTGTCAGGATCATACTCTCTTGATTTAAAATATTACCAATTGGCTAACTATTTCCCAATTAATTAGCAAAACACCCCCATGATTTAATTACTGAAAGCAATTCACAATAATTAAAAAACACAGTCATCTGTAGTTCTTTGCGGCCTGGAAGGAACATGGTTTCAGCTGCCAGTTTCTAAATTTCCAGAGAATTACAATGATTTTATGTAGGTGGCAGTTAATGAAACCGCTTGTGTTTCAGGTCCTTTCAGAGCTAAACTGTGCATGCACATAAATATTAGCAAAGCTCTGCGGACATCTCATTTTACACAAAGCAAGCTCACAGGGATTTGTCATCACTAAGATAGCGAAATGGATTGAGATGGACATTTTATTATTTTCTATCTAAAGTAAGCACTACTGCTACTATCACTAAACTGCAAATAAGAGTACCCAAATACGATTAATGAAATAAGAAACAAATCTGTTAAACAGTGAGGCAAACTTCCTCCCCACTCCAAAAGCCCAGTCTGCTATAAATGCTGCTGCAGGTGAGGGCCCACTCGAGGGCAGACCTGCCCAACCGGGGCCGCTGGTCAAGGGCCAGTTTAGAGATGGCCCCTTTCCCTAGGAATGACTCCAGGTTAGGGTCTTAGTAACCTTCTGAGAAACGTACTGATTCCTGTTCTTTTCACCAGTAATCTACATAGGCTGCTCTTTGGTTTGCACTTTGTCCAAAGACCACTTTCTGGGCAGTCTTACCAGAAGAATAAGCCTCGTTACCATAGCAGCTCCCCGGAGCTTTAGACGCTCAAATTCCTACATCCTAACAGCCGCAGTGCAGACACTGCTCAATGTTGCCACTAATAAATGTATTAGGTCTGTCTAACATGATGGAAGATAATTGATAATAGCTTATCCAGGGGGAGGTCTTCCTGACATGAGGCAGGAAACCACTGGATTATTTTCTTATTCATTGCTGCCACATGAAGGTGTCCAAGGTCCCACTTGATTCATTTAATAGTCCTGATAAAATCAGTGAAACCTTAAAACTGTTTTTTCTCCTTTTTTTGTTACTAATCCATGCTTTATATTATATAAGCATACAATTTCAAAATTATTTACAGACAAAATCACAACTGTAATACATGAGGAGCGTGAAGTGACTTCCTTCTCTCCCTTATTATGTCTGTGTGCTAGTGGCACACACCTCTGTCTTACCCACCAATCTCTCTGCTGGCATAATTTGCAGGGAGATTGCTCCAGTTTGAACTTCCCACAGGAACCTCAATAGCTGCAATTTATTATGTCGAAGTAACAAGCTGGATTTTTTTTTCTCTCCTTCTCTCTCTCCTGTGCAATTCTTTTTTTCCCTACTCCTTTGTTTTCAGTTCTTGTAGTGGTTGAGGATTCCTCCCTCTTTTTGATTAGTCCGATATAGAGCACATCTGCAGCCCACTGAAAATATTCCGTCCATGATTCTGACTAGAACCTAGAAGTTCTAGAGCTGCGTGTCTGAGTGCTCGGCAGTATGGCAAAAAGTGATGCATGCTTGGCTTTTGGACACCTCTGCACTCATCCAGGCATCTTCTTATTACAGACAACAGTACTGCAATGAAGCCAGTAGTACTTGCAAAGCTAGAAATATAGAGGCTAGAGTTTGCCATTAATTTACCTATTTTTTTTTAATTTTTCCCAATTTCCATAAATGTGACATATTAACTGTAGCTGTGTCACATTGCACTGCGGCAGTGATGTGTGTGAATGTGCTTCAAACCTCCTGCATCTGGCTGTGACACAAAGAGCCAATATAAAACATTAATTTGTGAGCTGTGAATGACACCAAGCTGTAAAAAACATAAAGAGGTGAGGTTGCTCCACCAGCTGAAGCAATGCCAAACGGTCACATGGTGCGCATGGATGGAAAGTGCGATGTGATGTAACGTAACTACGACATGTAGTACATTTTTAATGCATGTCTGGCTACAGTTTAAAAGTCCACAGGAAATATGCCTGCAACGGCCAAAAATATCTTTCTGTGCTAGGAAAAGTGTGTATGACTTTAATCATTGTGATCACTGGAAATCAGGGCTGATGTTGTCATCTTCAACCACTGTATAGTTATAGGTTGCTTTGGTCCCAGTAGTTCAGGATGATAATAAAACCCTGCCTGCTGCAGTCATTCAAGTAAACTTCTGAAATCTCAGAGCAATAACTGTGAATACCGTTTGCAGACATATATTGGATGGAGCTTTGATGGGCTATTTAAATTTCATCCTGGGAAGGCTGGAGCAGTTCTTGAAGGGCCTTTTTAAAAAAGCAGAAGTTTTTTTCTTTTTCTTTTTTTTTTTCCAAAAAGGTTAAAACAATGAAGCTCTAAAGAAGCCAGAAGTAAATCAACTTTTTGAAGGAGAGGCAAAACATCTTCAAGAACCTAACCAAGTCCAGTTGCTTGCAGAGATCAACTTTGGATAATACTGACCTGACCTGGATGAATAAGAATCTGCACAGACGACTGCTACAGTATTCTGACTTATTTCTGCCTCTTTTTATTCATCCAATAGAAGAAAAAATCATTGAGATTGGAAGAAAACTGCAGACCGATGACCTTTATTCATCCACGTTTTTTCAAAAGGATTATTGCAGACACAAAATCTTCCCTTTGGCCAAATATTCATCAGAGTGATGCAAAACCCACCGAGGACACATGAAGATGATAAAAGCAGCAACAAGCATGAATGGGTTCTTTCTCCACTTATTTCCTTTCGCCTGGCCCTGCATTTCACTTGTTGGTATCTGCAGGAGCGCTGTCTTTGTGGGAGTTTTCCATTCCCTCTTCATCTTCTCCACCTCCTCCCTTCTCATGTACTTTCTTTCTCCTCCTTCAGTCACTGAGCCATCAGCACAGGTCCGAGGACTGTTGATGAACACTGTCCATGTGTAGAGCTAAGTGACCCCCCAGAAGCCTTTGAGTGTGACTGGTGTTGCATTTAACCCTGCCTGAATTATCATCGGGAATTTGCCTAAAACTGCTTCTATTCTTGAAGTAGCTAAAGCAGACACAATCTGCACTTCATCTGGCATCTGCTTGAATGCAAATACTCCATCCATCCATTATCCTGCCCGCTTTATTCCCAGTGGTGTCGCGGGGGTCTGCTGGTGCCCGTCTCCAGCTCTCTTAGGGCGAAGGCAGGGATCCACCCTGGACAGGTGGCCAGTCTGTCACAGGGCTCACACACCATTCACTCTCACATTCACACTCTACGGACAATTTACAGTCTCCAGTTAACCTGGCATGTTTTTGGACTGTGGGAGGAAGCCGGAGTACCCGGTGGGAACCCACACACACCCAGGGAGAACATGCAAACTCCGCACAGAAAGGCCGGCAGCAGCTGGGCAGTGTGGAGAGTAAAGGAGGAAGATCTGAGGGAGCAGGATGGGGTGACAAGAAGGTCAGACAGATATGGAGGGGGGAGGTAATAAATGGCTTTGAAAGGTGAACAAGAGAGTTTAAACTGTATTCTTTGCTTGACAAGAAGCCAGTGAGGGTGTGTACGATAAAGTTAATGTGACGATGTGAGGGGGTCCTGGTGATGATGCAGGCAGCTGAGTTCTTATTCAATAATTAAAAGAAAAAGAAAAAAGAATAAACAACTTACATTTGTTTTTTTATTAACTATCTGAAACTGAACAGTTTTATTTTGGAAAATTACTGGATTCTCTTTGTTATATTCATCTATGGCTCACTATTGGCAAATGTTTATTATTCTTTATTAATTCTTTATGAAACAGTTATTATTTCTTTTTTTGGGGCGGGGCGGCGCAGTTAACAGTCACATCATAATGGCTAGACATTGAAAATACTGTCGTGTGCTAAACCTGTCTAAACCTGTCTAAAAGTATTTGTAATACAGCAGAGCTTAGTGTAGCACAGATCCAGATTGGCAACAGGAGTCAAATATATAACATTATCAGTGTGGCTAGATTGTCAAAACAGGACACAATCATTGTCTTCTTCATTTTGTCATGAGAAATGTAAAAGTAAACAATGTTAGAGGACAGAGAAAATGGCAGAATTCTGAGTGAGACCAAAGATTAAAAATCAAAACAGGCACATTTTACACATCCAGCCTGTAAATGTGATCATTATTGCCTTGTTATGGCTGGCGTTCATGGGCTTGTCGGTATTACAGCCCCAGATTGAACACAGCATTCTAGTGTGGCAGCTCTTTTTTCCTGAGGTTTATTAAGGGTGATCATTTGTTACACCTCAGTCATAGCAGAAATGAAGCATCTGAAATGGCTAACAGCTTATCAGACGGGTTTATTACGCTGGTGTCGAGCAGAGACAGACTCAGGGATGATCAGCCCACTCCCACGTGACTCGGTGCATCTCTCGCAGCTTTAGAAAAACTCTGCAGTGAAATTCAATGAGCAAGAGCAACAAACATGAGCAGAGAACATCTGCAAAGCACCAGAAGCCAAATCCTCTCCGCTGGGAGACGACGACCGTGGATACAGCAGCATATGGACAGGACACAGCTCTCCAACAAGGCCAAATAATGATTGATGCTAGCAGCGGCTCGCTATACACACAAAGCAGACTCTATTCACAGGAGAAGCTCCAAAACAGCCAAATGAGCAAATAAAACAGAATTTCATTGTCACCAACCATCAAATTATCCTGCTGGAATCACTTGAACCCATGTGCTTATTTTTTGAGGTCATGTTTCACCCGTATTTGCTGCTGAGACTGAAAATGAGGACGACAAAACCAGGAGTGCTTTTTTGTCACTGATGATAATGAAAACTTTTGTAATTTCATGAATGCTACTCTTGAAAGATTGAAATATCCAGAATATTCTCTCAATTTCTAACATGCTTATATTGACTGTGCTTAACTAAATATTTTATCCTGGTTACATTACCTTCGCCTTGTTAGATTGCTTAGTCAGACTTTAACGTCTGGTAACATGTCTGCAACTCTTACTTGAAGTTAATTGGAGATTAAAGTTTTTTTGTTTCTTCAAAATTGGGTGGTAGAAACCAAAAGGAGAAAAGTGCAGCAAAAGGCCAGCACAAGTTTATTTCTATGATCTGACTGGTGTAGGTTGGACTCGTGACACTGATGACCCTTTGCTTTTGGAGCTCAATCTAATTAAAGAAAACTAAAATCAGGGCAGCTTTAAAAAAAAAAAAAAAGACACTGCAGTTTGTATTCATCCTTTCAAATGAGCGACAGGGTCGATGCTTCTACCGCCGAACACTCTAGAAGTGATGTTTGGCTATTTGAGTCTTTTACTGTGCGATCTCCCCATCGTGAAAAAGCAGAACAGGTTTCCTGCTGGGAGTTAACGTGTTTGTTTTAGCGCTGTGTGCTACTTCTGCTTCCCAACACCCACACAGACATGGCGTTATGCAACAATTCGGTTGCAGCAGTCCTTTTGACGGTGTGTACAGATGGGTAATGTAAATAAAGGTTCGGTTTGCTGAGTGGGTGTGTAATGAACCTCTTTATGAGTTGTAACAAGAACCTTATTAAGGACAGCTTTTATGTTCTCTGTTAAATATTAGACTGAAATAATTCAGCATCAGCACCGGTGGAGGGAGCTTAACAGTTACTTCATTCCATCCATCCATCCATCCATCCATCCATCCATCCAGTGTGTATCAGCATGTAACTTGGATTTAGGGTCCACTTTGTCATAAAGCAGTTTCACATGAACAGCAGGAGGACACACACTTTACTTTACATTGTTCTATGTTTTAATATTAGGTCCCAGCTGAATTTGGGTGTCTACCATTGTTACTCCTTTTGTGGCTGGATGAGATATGGATCCATTTCCCATGAAGTAGCTTTGCCTGGAAGGTTCCTTCCAGCTGAATATGCCCTGAAAGGCCTCCTCAGGGAAAAGCTTCCGGGACATCGTGACCAGAGGCCTGAACCAGTCACCGTGAAGCAGAATCGGCAGCAGAGTCCTCACTACAGATCTTCTCACTCTTGAAGCTCCCTTCTACTCCTCTTCTCATTACACAAACTTTTCTCCGTCGGGAGAGCATCATTTTTAAAGGTGTTGGCTGTTTCACATCCATCTGCAAACCATCCCGGCGTGGCTTCTTTTGATACTCAGTTGTTTCAGTGGTACTTCAATTTTTGTTTTTTCTTTCTTTCTTTCTTTTACCTTTTTTTTAGTACTTTCCTGCTCCAGGTGGCTGACAACCAAACAAGTACCAACACGGTTTTGTTGATATCCTTTAGATAAAAAAAGAGAATGAAAAACAAATAGATCTGGTCTGTTCATGTTGCTCTTGTTAAAGGTTGTATTAATATTAGGTTTTCCCGTGGACTGTAGGTGTCCACAGTATCCACCTCTCCTGAAAGCTAGGAACTAATCCAACTAAACTTTTTTTTTTCTTTTTTTTTTTCCCCGGGGTTGCTGCATAATCTTCATCCTCTTGGTTAATCTGATCCTTTCTCTGTTCAGTAAATCAGAAGCTCATTCAATAATGGTATGACACAGATGAAACCAAAGTAATATTGAGGCATAGTAGCCTGATAGCAAGAAGGTTGCGGGTTTAACCTTGGAGTCCTGCTTACCTAGCAGCTGTGAGTGAACATGTGTGTCCTGTGACAGTCCGATCACCTGCAGGGTGTCCACAGACTCCACGCAGCCTTATTTAGGATCAAATGGAGGTTATTTTTAAACTCGATTATCTCTCCTGAGTATTTGTTAAGGCTCGGTTTTATGACACAGTAAGAGTGTTATTATTTTATCATCTCGTATTGGCTTAAGATGCTGCCAGAATGTCAAAGCATCCATCTTTGAAGACAAGCTTTGAATGATGGCGCAGGATTGATGGAGACTTTCTTTTTTGTCCGACCGCATCATCTGTCATTTGTAACTGCACACTCGTATCATCTCACTCCATCTTCTTTAGCCACCAGCCTCTACATACTTATCTTGTTTTAGCTTTGTCTTTATTTTTTCCTGCTTGGTTTCCTTTCTGCTTTTTCTGCATCTGCTTTTTTACATCAACATTATACAGCAATTTTTCTCCCTCAGTCCACCAGTAGCTCTTCCTCTGACACATCCTTTACTTCCACGAAGGCACAACCGGCTTGGGGTTATGCTAATCAGCTCTAGCACTTTGGAACGTGGCATGACTTAATTTTCAAATCGGTGGCAACTGATAACTCAAAAGTAGTTATTTAAAGTGCCGAATTCCAATGAGGCAGCAGAACCATGGCTATGTTGCATCAACATGGCCTAATCCTTTTCATTTCGATCATATCAGTCATGTGCAGTTCACCTTTGAAGCTTGCACCCTGTCTTTCTCTATATGAAATTCTTAGATCTCGGTTATTTCTGTTTGAAACAAAGAGCAGAGCTAAAAGTAGGTAAATGATGGGCTTGTCTTCAGGTGCTCCAGTGTCCATCTAGCAGTGAATGTCGTGTAGTAGTGATGTGATGCAAAAATGGATATTTCAACATCATGCCAGCCTTTGTGATGGACCCAGTGTGTCAAACAGTCTGCCTTACATCAGGATTGTAGTTTTTATACACCAAATGTCAAAGAGGAAATAAAGCCTTTTTTTTTCCCCACTTACTCGTTCTTGTGGTAAGAAGCTAGTAGACCATGTTGCTGTAATCGGTGGTTGAGCTCAGTGTGTGTGACGGGGCTCAAATCTACCAGAGCTGACAGCCAAAACCACATTCACAAACCTAAACAACAAATTTATTTTGACTGCCTTTAAATTTCGAACAATACTTGAATTAATGTCGCATGATTAGGTTTGCTTTTACACAAATGGTAAAACAAAATTCCACTGCCCTTCCAGTGGGTCAGGGTTAGGGTTAGATTTGCATCTACATGGTTGCACTTAAAGTACATTAAAAAAAAAAGAAGTAAATATTTCATGAGAACATTTTGTCAGAGCATCAAATCAGAGAAAAGATGTTGCTCCAGTCTGCGTACTCTTGACTTGGGCGTGTGTTGGCTGCATTAACTGTGTGTTGCAGCAGAGAAGAGTTGTGAGCTTCCTTTCGCTGTCAAGCCATTGTAATGCTGCATGCGATGAGGAGGACTGTGGCTAATCCCGGGATTGATGCTCTCTTTGAGATAGGCTGGACCATCAAACAACCATGGAAACAGTCAAGCTGCTGGGATCAGAGCAGGCCCCAGTTAAATCTCAGGGGCCGGCCATAAATAGGAGGATGGGAACATTGAACTGGTTCAGATCCAGCTGCTTGGCTACCAGACTGATGTCGAGGGGGTGTACGTAGAGTCGTCAGTGAGCTTTAAAGTAGATTAGGTCATTAAAATTTATAAATTGTAAATCATATCTATAGATACAGGTTTTTTTGGTTGTAAACACTATTATGAATAATATCTGTTACTAATAATATTTGTAAATGGTTATCGGTCACCCTCAGACATTATCAGTTACGTTATCCCCATCTCAAAGCGTTTATTTGAGTTTTTATCTTTTTATTTTTTGAGTGCGTCAATTTAGTAACTTCACTTGGTCCTGAGCATCATGTATTACCCAGCCTCTTACCCTAACCCTTACCTAATTCCAACTTTGTGTGAGAACCAGTCAAAATGACCTCACTTCCAAAAGAATGTCCCTACTTTGCTAGTAGAATGAATGTTTTGATGCACAGTATGCAGCAAGCAGAAAAAAGCACGCGCTCACACACACTCAGCCCTAATTCTATCTGCACTGTTGCTCGGGGAAATACAATCATAAGCCTTTTACAGATTCCTGTTATTTGCAATTTCATGGATGATAAACCCATTTAAATCCCTTGAATGTATGCACGCGGAGCCACAATGAGCTAATTATCTATTTTTTATAACTATTATTGTATTTACTCTCATGAAACCCAAGATGTGTCTTTATTGAAATGGAACTGCCCGGATAAATAAGTGGAAATGTCAGTTAATTATCAAGAAGCAAACAAGAAAGAGCCGCATCCACTTTATCCCAAAAAGTTTTCGTGTCTTTTTAAAATGTATCCCAAGTGAACCTACAGTCTAATCTCATAATCTCTCCACACGTAAAATAAACACTTGTGTTTAAAACAGAGGTAACTGTATATATTGGCACAAATAAAGGAACGTAATAATAACGCTCTGTCACTCGTTTCCCAGTGCATTCTCCAGGTTACAAGTCTCATTGTTGCTTTCCTTGAGCACATAAATCATGATGCATTAGTCACTCCTAAGTACCTACAATTAATATTTTAATTTAAACTGCGGGTTTACAGTTTCGAGGGACATGATACATCATAGGACTAACTGTCTCTGAAAGCCCTTAATTTTTTTATGTGTGGCCACAAAGGGACATCTCCATGCTACCCCTGCTGCTGACCCAGTTGATGCGCTTCCCAGAGCGGACTCCCTCTTTTATAGCTGCAACCAACCTTTTTGCTCCTGTCACTCCAACAGTCCATAGCAGTAGGCTCAACCTATGCATATGATCTCCACAGCGTAGCCAGTTGCCCAGTCTGCCCACCTCCACTCTGCTGCCAGGTCAGGGTGTGGAGCCGG
>CAAE01008472.1:0-24101 GCA_000180735.1 Tetraodon nigroviridis | reverse complement strand
TGTACCTTCAGGGGAGGTGATAGTGGAGGAGAGCGGCGTCCCGGTGCAGGAAGACTGGTCGATGGCTCCGGACGAGGACAAGGTCAAGTTCTCGCTGTCTGGAGTCACTCCAGTCTGAAAGCAGCAAGAACGGGACAGGCTGAGCAGATGGTCCTGAACACACACACACACACACACACACACACACACACACACACACACACACACACACACACACGGGGAGAAACCCAGGTCTTCTAAGAGAGCTGATGGAGAGTTATAAATAGAGCCTTCACACACACACACACACACACACACACACACACACACACACACACACACACACACACCTCCTGTTTGTCCACAGGGAGGTTCTGGCAAAAAGCTTCTGATTCACTGCAGGACTTCTCATCTTCCTCTTCCGGAAGCACGGAGGAATTCTGGGAGAGAGATCTGAAAGGGAAACACAGAACTGCCAGATTCAGGTGACGTTCCGGTGGGTGAAAGCAGAAACACTCACAGGAGGAAGATTAGCAACCGCAGGGCTGGTTTCTGCTAACGTAGACTTCAAATGTTCTTCTAAAATCATCAATTTTTCAGCACGTTATCCAAGCAGATCCATTATAAATGGAGCAAAGTTGTGTTTTTCTGTTCCAGTTTAAACCAACCTGCTTTTCCCAAAAATCTGCCCCCACAACCCCCCAGATTGAACGGCTCCTCCTGCTCCCGCGGACTCACTTGGAGCTGCTCCTCTTCAGTTTGAGGCCCTGGCTGGAGCCGGAGTGGTCCAGCGGGGGGAGGGAGCGCGTCTGGGCCGGGTGGGGCTCGCCGCCGTAGGGGGGCAGCCCCCCGGAGACGTGGCTGGGACCGGAGTGGAGCGCAGGGGCCGCCAGCGAGGACGTGTTGAGGGGGCCGTTGAGCGCCTCCAGGAGGGACACGGCCTCGTAGCCCGGGGGGATGTGCTCCGAGGCCTGCAGACCGGGACGGGGCGGGGGGTTAGGGTCACACGCTTTCAGCCTCTCTCGTCCCTCCTTCCTCACCGAGTGCTCCTCCGAGTCGGACGTCTGTGAGGTGATGACGGGGTTGAAGCTGGTCGGGGAAACGGGGCTGAGCTTCTTCCTCATGGCTCGGATCTGCAGCAGAGCCCTAAACGCTGGAGGAGGGGCGGAGACGCTGACGTTAGCGGGCGGAACGGGCGGGGCCGGCGGGCTCCTCCGGCCGGTTGGGAACTCACGCAGTCTGCAGATGGGGCAGCAGTTGGCCTGGTAGCGCAGCGTGTCTGCGCAGGCGTTGCAGAGACACAGGTGCCTGCAGGGCAGGATGAGCGTGTCCCGCACGTCCGACAGACACACCACACACTCGGCGCTGTTGTCGCTGATCTCGTCGTCGGCGACCTGCGGGAACGAGCGCTTCTCTGTCAGCCCCGGCAGGCGGAGGGAAACGCGTTAGCTAGCGCAGGTGCTCACCTTTGATTCCTGGCTGTTGTATTTGTTCTCTATCCCGTAGATCTCCTGCAGCAGGTAGCTCACGCCGTCCACCTGCAGAACAGGACAGAAGGGAAGAAAACCTCAGGAGGAGAAGAGCAGTCAAGCTTTGACGCGTCTCCGAAAGGAGAAACTACAGAGGAGGAGGAGGAGGAGGAGGAGGAAGAGCAAATATTCACCACTTGTTTCTGCTTCAGAGGCTTCACGCAGTAGCTTCCGTCCATATGCTGAGGAAGAGAGCGAAACGCCCGCAGGTGAGCTGGAGAACGGGGCGGCGACGCGTTAGGACCCCGGAATAAACCCCTGATGTTCTCTTACCTTTTCGAAGGTAGCCAACAGAATGTGGGAGTGGCCCAGATGTTCTACACGTTGGGAAAACAGCAAACGCATCATCACTTCCTGCAGCTTCCGCAGGCCAGCAGCTAACGGGAAGCACTCACCCTCCCCCTCCGCCACCGCGGCCTGGATCACCATGGGGAAAACCTCCTTGTCCACGTCAAACAGCAGCTGAGGGCGGAGCAGAGGAGGTGAGGAGCGGACAAAACGGGCGCGAGCTGGCGGAGGAGCGGCACCCACCTCGTCGTCCGCCCACTCGCTCAGGTTGACGGTGTGTGAGGGCAGGCAGAACTGCTGGCACACCCCCCTCTTGAAGTGCACCGTCTCCGACTGCAGAGAGCTGTCCTGAGGCAGGTACCTGCAGGAAACACACACACACACACACACTCACACACACCATCCCGAGTGCGTGGCGTCAGCGAGCGCACCGTCGGCGGCGCCGGCCTCCACTCACAGTGGAACCCCGTTGTGGAACTCCTCCATGGCCTGGTAGTAGATGGTGACGGCCACCTGCGTGTCGGCGTCGAAGGTGAACTCCACGTTGTAGCAGGCCCTGCTCTTCACCGCCGCCTCCTCACCCGGCAGCTTCAGGTCCTCGCTGCATCTGCACCGGGAGGCACAGGCGCCTTTTCAGCCGGGTAAACCGCGGCGCTACTCGCCTGCAGACAGGCGATGGTCTGTGTGTTCAGAGCGACGAAGAGGCCCACCGTACGAGTCGCAGCGTGTCCTTACGGATGTTTATGAGGCTTCGCAGCGTCTTCACCGGTTCCTGAGGCGGGGGGGCTGCGTAGGGGAACTAAAGAAAACACAGGCGTCAACAGCGTTGCTCTTTATTTAGAGGAGCGAGTGTGCGAGGAGTCCTGGTGCGCTGGCCTAAAACAGCGACGACACGCAGCCCATGGCTTGTTTTGCGGGTTCTCGGCCGCAATCTCGGCGCCTGGGTGTAAAAGAGCGGCGGTGGTTTGAGGATCACCGGAGGAGAAACATGCAGGATGTGGTTGGAAGCCACCTCGCTACAAACCCTCGTCGCTCTGAGCACATAAGTGCGTTTGTGCGGCGATGAATGGGCCATATTCAGCAGCGCTGCACCAACAAACACACGCAAACCAGCCAACGGAGGAGAAAAGAAGCATTCATTAAAGCACCGACGCAGAAGCCTGATTAATACTCAGGAGGCATCCAGTTGCCTCAAAGATAGCCCATAAATCCATTTAAAAATGATAAAAAAAGATCATCGTATTTCCTGAGTTCCTGCTGATATTAAAACGCTGATGTAAATGACTGAAAAGGGATGTCTTTGGTTTTAAAATCGGTTTTAGTCAATAGGTGTGACGCCAGCTCAGTTCCCCTCCCCCAGGTTCATATGAGAAAGGTAAATATTTTCCATTTTCTGCTGATCAACTCTCCAGACTGCAAATGTTTGTTGAGAGATGAGGAAACCACGAGCGCATCAACCTGCAGCTGGAACCGCTGGCCAACGTGGCTTCAAGCGGTGGCCGGCGGCTTTTATGGGCTATTAAAGTGATTCTGTGGCTAAAAATCCATTTTGGTTTCCTGGAAACACCTGAATTCAGCCACGTTTAATGCTGCTGAGCGCTGGCAGCAGAGCAGCAGCACAGCGGCTGCGGGCTGCTGCTCCATCTGCTTCACCAGCGCACCGGATTATATAACGCTTGTGTCACACAGGCAAAAAAATAATAATCTGAGCCCACGGGGGGATTATAAACTCCCACATAATCTGGAGGGGGAAACTGCGCCTAATTTTGGCCCCAGTCTAGACAGAAGCAGACAGGAGGAGGAGTGGTCTCAATTAAATGACGATGAATAATTGATCGGGTCTCTCCATCTCAGCCCTCCAAACGTCTCCGATTTGAGGAGCAACCGAACGGATTCGGTGGTGGACACAAACGAGCAAGCCCCGGCTCCACAACTGTGGCGGCTCGTGTTTAAATGAGTGAAAGAGGGCGTTTAGGTGCACCTACCGCCACAGGTCTGGTCCCCAGGAAGTTCAGGTCTGTGTTTTCCCCAAACAGGTAACCCTCCGGGTGGGTGGAGTCAAACTTCTCCCCGCCCATGATGAAATGGCTGGCAAAGTAACTCCCTGCAAAGAGAAAAACATCAGAAAGAAGCAGCTTAGGTTTTATTTACCGCGACAGAAACAAAGAGGAACCAGGAAAAAAAGGCTGGAGAACATTTATATTCCTATAAAAGGTCTGTCTGACGCCATCATCCAGGCAGGGCAGGTGCTACACGATGGGAAACAGCTGGAGTTAAAATGGCAAACATGTGGAGAGCCTGAAACTGGTCTGTCCCGCAGTTAGTGAGAACAAACGCCTGAATGAACTTCTCGGACTGCAGATGAGCGGGGCTGTTGTTGGCTGTGGGCTTTGCCGCCTGTTTACTGGGACTCTGGTGTGACGACAGCAGTGGTTTTTAGCTCTAAATGACAGGCTGAGCTGATACGGTCACGCCGCAGCCGCGTTGGTGGCTGCTCATGTCTCATCTCCACCGTCCTCTCCTCATCTTGTCAAGGACGGCTTCGGTTTTCAGGCTTTTCAGCCTAGAAAACTCACGTTTGTTGGCAGGTGACGAGTCGGAAAGGCCTCCTCCGGCCTGTGTTTATTCCTATTGACAGCAGACGGGAGGCCGGAGCTGGGCCGAGGCTTCGTCACCAGATCCCAGAAACAGGAACTGGGACTGGTTTCATCAGCAGCACCTTCCTGACCTCCGGCACAAGCCGACCTTTTTTTTGTCTAAATGTATTTATGTTCAAGTGCTCCCAGTAAGAGACCCAATCAAACCACTATGCAATTAGAACCTAAAAACTCCCCACTGGTGGTGTCTGTGGTTATGGAGGGTAACACACAGACATGCTCAGAAAGTTCACACTAAATCAGTGTTTCAGGACAGATGTTGGCTCAGACGGAAGTTTATCTTTAACAGTGGATAAACGCGGCACAACACGCCTACATTTTATTTATTATTAATATTTATGTCTTTATTTTAGAATATATTTGGCCTCCTATTAAATCTGCCTGCCCTTTAACGTTTAAATCTGATCAAACGTAAACATGCGCCCTAACGGACGGATTTTAAAATGCTGTGATGCCTGGATGGATCTCACGGCCGTGACTTTTTGATTCTAGAACCTGAGCCAGAATCACCGAACACTCATTTTTTTAGAAGTAAAAACTCTAAAGTACGTGTTGCTGAGACGTAAATCCTATTTTGGTAACAGATGAAACTGTAACCTGCGTGTAATGGGTCGTAAGCAGGGTGAGGGGAGGTTGTCCGGCCTGGCGGCCGGGCGGCTGCAGCCCGACCTGCGGCCCCTTCTTACCGGATTTGGGGGGATAACGGTACACCGAGCTGGACGGGATGTCCACCTCCTCCACGCCGATGTTCTGCCTGCTCGTCAAAGCTCCCATTTCCGAAAAGACGCAGCGCACACGAGGTGAACGACCGTAACACGGCGCCTCCGCTTTGTTCCGCTCCCCGTCTCCTTTATTCCATCTCCGTTAATCCCGGATCTGTCCTGTCCATGTCCGCAGGCTCCGGGCCCCGCTGTCGATATGAGCGTCCAGGACGGGATTAGTGGTCGCTCGGGGGCTGCTGATCCCTCGTCCTGGAGGCAGGAAAGCGCCGCTGTCGTCTGCGTAAGAGCGGATAAGCGCTGCGCTTCCGTGCGCCGTGAGCGCGCAGCCCGGCTCGGATCGACGCGCTTTGTTTCGGCCCACCGTGGAGCGTGTGGCACAAAAACCGCGGCGTGCGCGTCCACGTCTTATCTCGCCCCGGTGCTGTGTCGCCGCTGGGCCCCGTCACGCAGGTCTGTGGCCCCACATGACGTCAGGCACAAATCCGGGCCCGGCGTTTTTGCGCAGTCCTCCTCTCCCCGTCAGCGCCGAGCCGCTTTGTAACGTGACCTTCCCACGCCAAATGTGCGAGCCGGCCTGACTGCAGTGCGGAGAGGACGGACAGACGGCTGATCACACCCGATAGGAATAAACCCATCCAAGTGGGAATACTGGGATAAGCAGGGGAATGTATGCCCAAATGTCGACGTAGTGTCACGAGTGTGAGTTGAGTAAAAAAAAAAACAAAAAAAAAAAACAAAGACCTGAACAAAAATTCAGCAATAATTGAGCTACATTTTATTTTCGCAACGTCATGTTAAATTGTAATCAATCTGATGGCGTTGTAGTACCGCAAATGGTCGAATACGCAGAATGCTGTTGGCTACACTCCCCGTCGACAGGTGGCGCTGTAGGATTTAACGCGAGGGAAAGCGGGAGGGACGCGGCCAATCAGAGGAGGCCGGGAGAGGGCGCACGAGCTCGGGAGGGGGAAGCGGGCTTGCCGCCATTTCATGTGAGCAGCGTGCCGTGGCAGAAACGTCTTGCGTGGAGTCATTTAAAGCAATCTACCCAGACTTTGCATTTTCGACCGCGGTTATTCATCCGGTAGCTGTCGATAGCCGCTTTGGCTGACGGTAGGGCGTGACGCATTCCCTTTTATCGTCCGTGGTTTTAGCTAACGAAGAAGATGAGCTACGGGAGGCCGCCGCCAGACGTGGAGGGAATGACCTCCCTCAAAGTGGATAACCTTACGTACCGAACCTCTCCGGAAACTCTGCGACGGGTTTTTGAGAAGTACGGTCGTGTGGGAGACGTCTATATTCCCAGGGATAGATACACCAAAGAGAGCCGCGGTTTCGCCTTTGTGCGTTTCCTGGACAAGCGCGACGCAGAGGACGCCATGGACGCCATGGACGGCGCGCTGCTCGACGGGCGGGAGCTTCGGGTGCAAATGGCTCGCTACGGAAGACCTCCCGACTCCATGTACAGCCGAAGAAGCGCTCCGCCACGCAGATATGGAGGTTATGGACGCCGAAGCAGAAGGTAACAGTCCCGGTGCCGCCTAGCCTGTGGTGGCTAACACTAGCTTAGCTTAAAAATAAGGCGAAACGCACGTTGGCTAACGGCTAACGCGCTAACTGCTGTTTTACGTTTGTGGCGCTGGGGACGGCGATGCGTGCAGCCCAGAATGTCTGATTTACTCGTGTTTGTTCTGGGTCTGTAAGACGTCGAGCTTGTGAACTTTGACTCCAGCTGTTTTCCGTGTTTTTAGCCGCTCCGCCAGCCCGCGTCGCCGCAGACGTAGCCGCTCCAGGAGCAGAAGCCGATCCCGATCCAGGAGCCGCCATCGTTCCAGCCGTTCCAGATCCCGCTCCTATTCCAGGTCCAAGTCCAGGTCCAAGTCTAGGTCCAAGTCCAGATCAAAGTCCAGAACCCCCAGGAGGAGCAAGTCCAAGTCGCCTTCCAGGTCCCGTTCCAGGTCCAAGTCGAGGAGCCGCACCCCACAGTCCAGCAGAGGAAGGTCCAAATCCAGGTCTCGGTCCAAATCTAAGAGTAGGCCTAAATCCCCAGAAGATAATGGAATAGAGGGTTAAACCAAACCTGGAATTTGTATCACAGTATTTGTGGGAAGGTGAGTGGCCCAAAAGAACCAAACCACGATTCTCTGTTGGAGTTGCTGCTGTTCTTAGCTCATATTTGACCGTCACGGCGCTTGATCCGCGCGGACTTTGGCATCCAAAGTCCGCGCGGATCAAGCGTTTTGCCTGCTGTGACCAGCTAAATCCTTCATATACTTTTGATAATTGCATTTGTACTGTAACGTGTGCATGGGAGGGGCGTGGTGTCAAATGAAGACCTCACTTAAATTTGGAATTCTCTCCTCTAAGCTGGAGTCCTGTTTACAGTGGGAGGAGGAGCCCCCCGAGGAGGAGGAGATGGGGGTGTTGCAGTGTGAGAGCAGTTAGTGTGTGACCCGCCCACGTGTCCTGTCTGTGGCTGTGGGCGATGGCAGTTGCTAAGGAGCAGGTCACCGCGGCGACGGTGTTTGCCATGGAGCAGGTCGCCGTGGCGGTGGCTCGGGCGCTCATGTGGTGTGTGAGGTGGTGGTGTGAGGTACGTTCACAGGGATCACAGGCAGATGCTGAGCTCTGTTCCAGCTGTGCTTGCCTTCACCCCTCAGAGGAAACACACCTCGAGGTTTGTTTTTCTCCTATGCCCGGGTGTACGGGGTTCAGACACATGTGTAGACGTGGGACAAGCCGTAACAGTAACAGGTCAAATACACATAAATACGACTTATTTAAGCACTAGGGAGACAGAAGGCCAGACAGTACGGCCTTTAAACACACAGCAAGTTAGAGGGAGTACCGCTGCCCGCTCGGCCCGGGCTAACTTGGGTTTTCTTTCCCTTCCAGGTTTCGGGAGGCGACCCTGTGCCCAGGACACCCGGAAGAGTCTCCGACGTGGACCGCGGGGACTCTGCTGTTGCCATTGAGTGCAGACTGCAAGGTCATTGGAGCTTGGTCTAAAATCTTTTACGTCTTGTGTTTTACCTTGCTCGCAACAGTTGTGTAATTCCCAAGCGATTGTTGTAAATTTAAACATCCCAATTGGCATTTTGGAATTTCCTTTTCGATTCAAATGTACTTAATAAATCCTTTTAATTGGACAGAAATTTTTGGAGATATCTTTTGCTTCGAACTCTTCCGTATGAAGAGCTGGCGTGCTGTTAGAAGTCGACCTCCTTTAGTTAAATCTTTGTGCGGACTGTACAGTGCCGAGAGCAGCCGTTCGTTTGTGATTTGCTTTATTTTGATTGGCTCTTTCTGCTTCCCTGTGACTCTAACCTCCTTTCTTGTTATCTTTTGTGCACTAGGCGCAGTTGTGTAGCAGTTGAGTAATGCTGGTTAGCTGTTAAGATGCGGTGCAGTGCGGTGGTGACATGGTGTGGCGTGTTGCGGTGCAGAGTGCCCGGCGCTGTTCCGGCGCTCGACCCTGCGCTGCCGGTTTGTAAGCTCTCAGGTGTGGCAGATCGACCATCCTCACGGCCTGTGGCTTCCACCTTCCTCCCTGTCCGTGCCACTGTTCCATCCTTCTCTCTGTGCCCCCCCCCGCCCCGCCCCGCCCCTCTGCTTTGTTTACTGTGGATCTTTTTTTACCCACTGTTTGACGCCGATCCCGTGGGTCTCCTGGGGAGGGGTCAAAGGTCAGTCCTTTTTAACGAACTGTATTCATTCCTGTGTTGAACCTCTCTAATGTCTTGTAACTGCTTCAGGTGAACAAATAAAGTTTTTTGTTGTAAATAAGCTGCGGTTGTCAGGTGTGTGTTGTTCTGGGCGCCGGTCGTCAAACACACAGCTTTACCAGCCTTCGCCTGATAAAGGCGGCCGTCGTCACGTGACCGCTCCTTCCTAATCCCCGTGCACGCTGACGGTGGGATTAGAACAATCACCGTGCACGTTGCAGCGCCCCCACGGACACCTGAGGCGCTTGGGGGCGGGGCCAGCGCCGGTGACGTCACGCAGGAGCCCGCAAAGGCTGCGCGTCGGCGCCGCTGTCGGACGGGCGCCGCTGCTCGTCCAGGCCGGGAGTCCGCGTCCGAGCGCGCAGGGAGCTTCGCGTCAACCATGGATCTGGTGTTCCTGCTGTCGGCCGTCATCTTCACGCTGCTGGCCATCGTGGCGGCCACGTCGCTGCTCGGCGGCTCTGCCTCCTCCGCCCCGGGTCCGAAGCTCCCGCCCCGGGCCGAGCTCAGCACCGGGCCCGGGGCGGGATTAGAGCAGCCGGAGCCGAAGCAGAACGGCCACGCGGCGGAGGATAAACCCAAGAAGGAGGCGCGGAGGACGACTGGTGCGACATCAGCGGGAGCGCGCACGATCACTGGGACGTGGTGAAATCTGTGCAGTCCGTAAGTCCTGCAAACAGCCTTCCAGTTGGAACAAAACAACCCCTCACAAAGATACTGCACCTGTGTGTTCCGATGGATCGACAGCAGCGTCGGTGGCTTATTTATCACGGTCAAGGAAGAGAGTAGTAGAGTGATAAACGAATCAAAACCACGGTAAAATGAACGGTCAACTATCAAAAACACACAGAAGCCAGTATCGTAAACGTTGGGTGCTTTTATTTTGAAATGTTAGATTTCCGCTTACTGTGTGGCTCAATCCGCAACTGTTTCCGGAGGCCGAGTTCCCCGCACGGAACCAATCAACGGTCTTTGGCTCAGACCCAGGTGTTGGTGAAGACGTGACGTAAAAAGGATATTTGTTTTTGGGGAGAAGCAGCGGGTCACGTGATTGGGTGTGGCGCTGGTGAAAGGTGTACCTGAGAGGAGGTTTTCTCTGGCAGGAGGAGGCACAGCCCCATCTTCACGCCGAAGACCTGGCGGTGCAGACGGACCACTCATCCTCGGCGTCCACCAGCCTGGAGGTAGAGCCGTCGCCCGAGGCCTGCTCGGGGGGGGGCCGGCGGTCCTTATTGGGGCTCTCTGGCGAGGAGCTCCTCAAGTGTGCTTTCCCCCATCCCCAGGCTGAAGGAGCCACGGAGGGCCCCGGCCCCAGCGGTGAGCACCCGCCTCGCCTCCGTCTAGCACCCAAAGCTCCAGACAACCGAGAGTTTCCTCTGCTTGATCAGATGGTTTGGAGTCGGACGAAGGCGACGCCCTGAGGTACGTCCCCGGAAAGGCGCGATCCCACCACCTGGAAATGATGCTGTCCAAAGAGGAGCTGGAGGAAGAGCAGAAGTGAGTGAAGCCTACAAATTCGGAGGCCGCTCTTCGGCCGCGGGGTCGACTGGGCCCGGTCCTGGCTCTCCTGCCCTCTCGGTCAGCCCTCCTAATCCCTCCTTACGCTGTCTGCACGTGCGTTAGCGTATGTCAGCCTGGTGGTTAGCGGTTTACCGCGTTCATCTGCCGGGGTTTAGGCTGGGGGAGGGTGGAACTGGCTGGTGTTGATGGCCGTCACCGCTGAAGCTGCTGTCAGTTGATCCTCGAGCTGGGTGGTTCTCCTTCAGGGTGTCCTGAAGCTTCCGCCTCACAAACACCCTCGTCGGCATCACGCAGCCCTTCCGTCTTCCCCTAAACGGGTTTAAATACAGGTTGGACAGCGTAGCCGCGTGTCTCAGACGTTGACCGTCTTGTCTCTTCCAAGGGTGCAGCGGGAGCAGCTGGCCGCCATCTTCCAGCTGCTCAAAGACAACAAAGCCACGTTCGGGGACGTGTCTGAGGGCGACATGGAGGAGCAACTCAGACTTTACTCCATCTGAGACTCAGGACGTCACTACTCTGTCCTCCGAAGGACAGACAGACAGATACTCGCTGCTGTATAGTCACACAGTCAAAGACCAAGAGGGGATACGTTAGTTTTTGCATTGTAATTTAAGAATAAACACACGTCCATTCATTGTCTCGCTTTTTTAATGTTAAATCTGTATTTTCTGCCTCAGTTGTGTAATAAATCACTTTACTGAATGGCTATCTGTGTCTGTCTACGTGGAAAAAGACATAAAAGAGAGAATTCTTTCAAAATACTATGAAAGTAAAATTAGGAAGACAATGTTGACGAACACAGGATTAAAGTCAAATCAATTTTTTTCACAAAATCTGTCCTTGTTAGATGGAAATATTGGGAAAAGGTAGCAGATCATCTGAGTAGTCACTAATCCAGTCTGATAAATGAACTCAAGTGTACAGTATTTATTTTATGTTCTAGTAAAAGGTTTAGACTAAGTAATGGGGATTTAAAAGCAGGTAATGAAAAACAAACAAAACTATCAGTTTCTGTTTCGCTGTTGTATCCATTGATCGACGGTTGATGCCTAAAGTTATTATATTTTTTAAACCCTGTGCCCCGAAGATGCACTTTTGAGTTTTAAATAAATACAAGAGCGTAAAAGCTAACGACCATGTAGGTTTACCGTTAAAGTGGCACCAGCCTTTAACCAGAATTAAAGCAAAATCAAGCAAAATCAAGCAAAATCAACGTCACACACCCACACACACACACACACACACATTGCCTACAAACACCTTTCTCATAGCTCGACAATGTCTTCCATGAGACTTTCCAGAACTCCAGACGTCTCTCCCACCGTCTGCAGCCGGACCATCCAACAATGCGCCAAAGTCTGTGTTTCTGTACTTGAGCCGTACATAAGGAGCACCGCGTTATTAGGCGCATGCTAAAACATACGGTAGAAAACGACAACGGAAGTAAAACAGTGAGTTTCCACACATTTATTGAACAAAATATTCATTCTTCCGCCACAAAACCATCAAAGTTTTCATCTTCTGTATCTGAATTAAACAGCGGCGCTATTTCAGTGTCCAACGTCCCGAGTTCCTCATCTTCATCATCTGAATCAGACTCGCCGACCGGTTCCGCTTCAACGTTAATGCCGGCTTTTGCGAAAGCTCTCACAATACATGAAGACGGTATCGTAGCCCAGGCGTCCACGATCCACCCGCACATGGTGGCCTAAAGTGAGCCTCACACGCGTGTCGCCTTAAGGTCGTGAAAATACGGTCGTTTAAAAAACGTTGGGTTTTATATTCTAAGAAGCCGTATACGCAAGTCTTAATGTTTTATTTCACCTCTTGTTTCATCAGATCGCATATCACCTTCACGACTGGCTGTTCCAGCTGTGCCAGGCAGCAAACTGAGAAACGTTAACTGTGGTGGCCTCTGCAGTGTTCCACGCCCTCGCGTGTTGGGGGGAGGCAGCACGGACAGGGACAGGAAGAGACTGAACCAGCTGGTTCAGAGAGCTGCCTCTGTCCTGGGCTGCAGCCTGGTCTCCATCGAGGAGGTAGCGGACAGAAGGACGTTGGCCAGGCTGACGTCCACCAGGAGCAACACCTCCCACCCCCTACACCACACTGTGGAGGCCCTGGGGAGCTCCTTCAGCTCCAGACTGAGGCCTCCTCAGGGCAAGAAGGAGCGCTAGCGCAGGTCCTTCCTCCCCACAGCCCTCAGACTCTTCAACGCTGCTTCCCAGGTCCTCCACAAGGACCAACAAACTACATACCTCTCACACCCGTACTCCATGTAAATCCTGTATATAATATTTATTGGTGTACATACTGTCACATTCAACAGAAAGTATTCCTATTTATCTGCCTTTATCTGCCTGCACTTTCGTACTTTTCTGCAACCTTTTTGCTGCTGGAACAGTGCAATTTCCCCACTGTGGGACGAATAAAAGCTCTAGAATTTCCTCTTCCAGCGTAAATCTGGGATCCCTGGCAAACGCCAGTCACTCGGATACAAGTCAGGCGGTTCCTCATCATCGTCCTGAGACGCGCCCTTTGGCTTTCGCAGGACGGCCTTATTAAACCAGGAGCAGAGCCTCTGCTGTACCGGCTTTTTACACTTGGACATATGAGTGGAGAGTTTTGTCTGCAAGGAGTGGGCCTTGACCACGTACGTGTTTATCAGTTTCACATAGCTGCGCTCTCTCTTGGCGTACACGTTGTCCACGTTGGACAGCTTCTTCTCCAGCCCGATGTTGGTTTTCAGGCTAGCGTCCAGAAGACTGCGCCGTTCTTAATCTTTGCCCTGAGATCACTGATCTCAAGTTTATACTTTTCCTCCAAAATATCGGTGACCTTTACATTGACGTCATCGTTTAAATGGCGCATTTTGAGAGCACTGACGGCCTCCTGCAGCAACTGGGGCTCGGTGATCACAGACGTACAAGCAAGCAGATCCTCCCTGAAACTCCTCGTGCTGTTCTGCAGCTGTAGCACCTGCTCACTAAGCTGATCCTCCTTCTCCTGGAGCTGCTGGACTCTGTCCTCCAGCTTTGCAAGCGCCGCGTCCTTAACCCGCCTCCCTTCACACCTCTCCGTCAGCACCTTAATTTGGTAGCTTGCCTGTTCCAGCTCCTCCTTTGTGCTTTGATGTGCAGCCTTTTCCTTCTCGTAGCTCTCCCTCAGACAGCTCTTCTCCGTTTCTGTGCGCTGTAGCTGAACTTGGAGCTCTTCGATGACACTTTTCAGCTCCTTTGAGGCGTCAGCCACGTAGTTTTCTACGGACCGTTCCTTTTCCAAAGCCCTTTTCTTCCTCCCTTCTGTTATTGTCCTCCCGTGAATTGTTGTCTTCTTGTGCCCGTCCGCAGAGGCGTCACCCTCAGAACGATCTATCTTTTCCCTTAACTGCTTTATTGTAAACTGCATTTGCATGTTTTTTTCCTCTTGCTCTTTATTGTGATGGTTTGCTTTTTCCACGCAGTTCTTTTGTCTGTTCGTGGGACGACTTTTCCTTGTGGAAGTAATTTTCCAGACACGTGATCATTTTCTTTGATTCCGTCAGTTGAACCTGGATTTGAGTGTTTTTGTCGTCCTGCAGCTTAACTTGGATTTTTGCTTTTTCCAGATCGCCACTCGTCTTTCGGTGTGCCGACTTTTCCAGGCGGTAGTTGTTTTCAAGACACTCTATCGTTTCCATTAATTGGGCGTCACTTTGACTTTTGTCCTTCATTTTCATTTGGATCTTTGCTTTTTTCAGTGCTTCTCTTGTCTTTGCGAGTGCCAGTTTTTCCGTCTCACCGTCCTCTTCTAGAAATTGAATCCTTTCCTTTGACCGTTTCAGTTGTGTTTGGACCTGATTCAAATTCTCACTCAGTTTTCTAATTTGGCTTTTGGTCTTTTCCAGCTCTTGTTCGATTTTTCTGCGTGTAGTATTTTCCAGCTCGTGGGAACTTTCTAGACTTTTGATTATTTCGTTTGCCTGTTTTAATTCACTTTGAGTTTCTCTCAATTTTTCTGCCAATTCTTCGTCATATTCGTGTTCCGATTGCATTGAAGAGTCTGTCTCCCAGCCCAAACCAAGACTCTCCTCTGAGCCGTTTAAATCTGTGTGTAACTGCTCATTAGTTTGAGTTACTTTGTCTCTTTTCTCTTGAAATTGGCTAGGATATTGGTGTTTTTCTAATATGCGGTTGAAAAATCCTTTGAATTCGTTAATGTCATTGCAATAGTTCTCATAAACTGTACTCAATACCTCGATCAGTTCTTCCATTGTTTTTAAAAACCACCCAGTAAAATTCAAAGCAATCAAGTTACTACTCACAAGTCCTAGTCACATATTTAAATGGACCCAATTAAATGACAAATTCTATCAAAGCATCAAAGGAAGATAAGGAAAAGTAGAGCTGGTAAATTATAAAGGTTAATATATTACCAAAAGTATTTGTACAAACAGACTGTAGAAATCCATGATGACAAAATTTACGTTTTCACCATAGCTCTTCATCTGGGATACCCGGCAACCGCCAGTCATGCGGGAACAAATTTAGCGGCCTCTTATCGTCATTAAACTTATCCGCTGGGCTTCCTAGGACCTTCTTATTAAACCAGGAGCAGACCAGTCTCTTGTACCGAATTTTGACACTTTAAAATGTGTTTTCTCCGTTTTTTCTCCAAGCACTGCACCAGGACAACATGCACATTTATTCATTTCACGTATTTTTGCTCTCTCAAAGCGTACAAGTTGTCCACGTTGGACAGCTTCTCCTCCAACTTGATTTTTGTGTTCAGGCTGGCCTCCAGAAGAGTCGTGCAGTTTTCAATCTTTGTCTCGAGATCGCTGATCTCCAGAAAGTGTCCTGAAAGTCTCCTGAAAGTGGTCCTATTGTTAGGGTTGGGGTTTTGTGTAGGACCCAAATGCAGAAGACCAAGCTCCAGGGAACAAAACAGCCCTTTATTGGGGGTGAACACACCAAACAAAACACAAAAAGCACTCCAACTGGGAGGGAAAAACAGTA
This sequence comes from Tetraodon nigroviridis, assembly GCA_000180735.1. Classification (NCBI taxonomy): domain Eukaryota; kingdom Metazoa; phylum Chordata; class Actinopteri; order Tetraodontiformes; family Tetraodontidae; genus Tetraodon; species Tetraodon nigroviridis. The sequence continues at coordinate 8,683 of CAAE01008472.1, read as the reverse complement.
ACACAAAAAGCAGTGTCCAGTCACTGAACCTGAGGAGCCTGGGGAGCCTTCTGGAGAGCACGAGTTGCCGTCATGAAGAGCCCCTCCGTCCTGGGTTTCATGAGGCGGGAGAGGTTCCAGCTCCGTAGCTCCACTCGCTCCACACCAAAGAAAACGCGAGAATGACGGGGAAAAACTAAAACTTATCATCAACCTATATCTGTATCATTGGGGTATATGAAAAGAGAAGTTTTTGATTATCAAAAACTGGAGCGACTATGTGAGAAGAAAAGGAAAACTACCGTAAATTCCGGACTATAAGCCGCTACTTTTTTCCCAAACTTTCAACCCTGCGGCTTATGCAATGATGCGGCTAATGTATGCATTTTTTTCTAACGGCCGCCAGGGGCGCTCGAGCAGAAAAGGTAAGAGTGAGACAGGTGGAATATATGTGTCGAGGAAGATGCAAGTTTAACGTAACTTCGCGCTTTGTCCATGAATAAAATTAGCATGAACAGACCCTCATCATGGAAAATTTAAGAAGAAATGCATATGACGCAGCTTTCAAGTTAAAAGCAGTCGAGCTGGCTTTCAGTGACTTTTACCGGTATGTTTTTTTTTTAACCAGCCCTGTTAGCGCTGTGCTACCGTATTCCTGCCGTGTTACTGCCGCGTCACAGGCACTGTTCGGAAAGAAAAGCTAAGGTATATTATTAAAACTTTGAAAACTCCTTCTGTGTACCGTCTTTCTTTGTAAATATCTCATGTTTCAATGTGGGCACATGCGGCTTATAGACAGGTGCGGCTTATGTATGCACAAAATGGTTTTTTCTTTAAAAATGTACTGGGTGAGGCTTATAATCAGGTGCGCTCTATAGTCCGGAAATTACGGTAGTCTATTATTTGATATTTGATAATATTTTTTTTTCTTTTCCTTTCCTTTACAACAGATCTAATGTCTTAAAGGGACGTTTTAAATTCTCTATATTTATTTTATGTTCTAGTAAAAGGTTTAGACTAAGTAATGGGGATTTAAAAGCAGGTAATGAAAAACAAACAAAACTATCAGTTTCTGTTTCGCTGTTGTATCCATTGATCGACGGTTGATGCCTAAAGTTATTATATTTTTTAAACCCTGTGCCCCGAAGATGCACTTTTGAGTTTTAAATAAATACAAGAGCGTAAAAACTAACGACCATGTAGGTTTACCGTTAAAGTGGCACCAGCCTTTAACCAGAATTAAAGCAAAATCAAGCAAAATCAACGTCACACACACACACACACACACACACACACACACACACACACATTGCCTACAAACACCTTTCTCATAGCTCGACAATGTCTTCCATGAGACTTTCCAGAACTCCAGACGTCTCTCCCACCGTCTGCAGCCGGACCATCCAACAATGCGCCAAAGTCTGTGTTTCTGTACTTGAGCCGTACATAAGGAGCACCGCGTTATTAGGCGCATGCTAAAACATACGGTAGAAAACGACAACGGAAGTAAAACAGTGAGTTTCCACACATTTATTGAACAAAATATTCATTCTTCCGCCACAAAACCATCAAAGTTTTCATCTTCTGTATCTGAATTAAACAGCGGCGCTATTTCAGTGTCCAACGTCCCGAGTTCCTCATCTTCATCATCTGAATCAGACTCGCCGACCGGTTCCGCTTCAACGTTAATGCCGGCTTTTGCGAAAGCTCTCACAATACATGAAGACGGTATCGTAGCCCAGGCGTCCACGATCCACCCGCACATGGTGGCCTAAAGTGAGCCTCACACGCGTGCATCGCCTTAAGGTCGTGAAACATACGGTCGTTTAAAAAACGTTGGGTTTTATATTCTAAGAAGCCGTATACGCAAGTCTATAATGTTTTATTTCACCGTCTATGTTTCATCCAGATCGCACTCCAGTCACTCTTCTACGACTGGTTCTGTTCCTCAGCATGTGCCAGGCAGCAAACTGAGAAACGTTAACTGTGGTGGCCTACTGCAGTGTTACCACGCCCTCGTCGTGTTGGGGGGAGGCAGCACGGACAGGGTACAGGATAGAGACTGAACCAGCTGGATTTCCAGTAGAGCTGCCTCTGTCCTGGGCTGCAGCCATGGTCTCCATCGAGGAGGTAGCGGACAGAATGGACGTTGGCCAGGCTGACGTCCACCAGGAGCAACACCTCCCACCTCCCTTACACCACATCTGTGGAGGCCCTGGGGATCTCCTTCAGCTCACAGATCTGAGGCCTCCTCAGGGCAAGAAGGAGCGCTAGCGCAGGTCCTTCCTCCCCACAGCCCTCAGACTCTTCAACGCTGCTTCCCAGGTCCTCCACAAGGACCAACAAACTACATACCTCTCACACCCGTACTCCATGTAAATCCTGTATATAATATTTATTGGTGTACATACTGTCACATTCAACAGAAAGTATTCCTATTTATCTGCCTTTATCTGCCTGCACTTTCGTACTTTTCTGCAACCTTTTTGCTGCTGGAACAGTGCAATTTCCCCACTGTGGGACGAATAAAAGCTCTAGAATTTCCTCTTCCAGCGTAAATCTGGGATCCCTGGCAAACGCCAGTCACTCGGATACAAGTCAGGCGGTTCCTCATCATCGTCCTGAGACGCGCCCTTTGGCTTTCGCAGGACGGCCTTATTAAACCAGGAGCAGAGCCTCTGCTGTACCGGCTTTTTACACTTGGACATATGAGTGGAGAGTTTTGTCTGCAAGGAGTGGGCCTTGACCACGTACGTGTTTATCAGTTTCACATAGCTGCGCTCTCTCTTGGCGTACACGTTGTCCACGTTGGACAGCTTCTCCTCCAGCCCGATGTTGGTTTTCAGGCTAGCGTCCAGAAGAGCTGCGCCGTTCTTAATCTTTGCCCTGAGATCACTGATCTCAAGTTTATACTTTTCCTCCAAAATATCGGTGACCTTTACATTGACGTCATCGTTTAAATGGCGCATTTTGAGAGCACTGACGGCCTCCTGCAGCAACTGGGGCTCGGTGATTACAGACGTACAAGCAAGCAGATCCTCCCTGAAACTCCTCGTGCTGTTCTGCAGCTGTAGCACCTGCTCACTAAGCTGATCCTCCTTCTCCTGGAGCTGCTGGACTCTGTCCTCCAGCTTTGCAAGCGCCGCGTCCTTAACCCGCCTCCCTTCACACCTCTCCGTCAGCACCTTAATTTGGTAGCTTGCCTGTTCCAGCTCCTCCTTTGTGCTTTGATGTGCAGCCTTTTCCTTCTCGTAGCTCTCCCTCAGACAGCTCTTCTCCGTTTCTGTGCGCTGTAGCTGAACTTGGAGTTCTTCGATGACACTTTTCAGCTCCTTTGAGGCGTCAGCCACGTAGTTTTCTACGGACCGTTCCTTTTCCGAAGCCCTTTTCTTCCTCCCTTCTGTTATTGTCCTCCCGTGAATTGTTGTCTTCTTGTGCCCGTCCGCAGAGGCGTCACCCTCAGAACGATCTATCTTTTCCCTTAACTGCTTTATTGTAAACTGCATTTGCATGTTTTTTTCCTCTTGCTCTTTATTGTGATGGTTTGCTTTTTCCAGCAGTTCTTTTGTCTGTTCGTGGGACGACTTTTCCTTGTGGAAGTAATTTTCCAGACACGTGATCATTTTCTTTGATTCCGTCAGTTGAACCTGGATTTGAGTGTTTTTGTCGTCCTGCAGCTTAACTTGGATTTTTGCTTTTTCCAGATCGCCACTCGTCTTTCGGTGTGCCGACTTTTCCAGGCGGTAGTTGTTTTCAAGACACTCTATCGTTTCCATTAATTGGGCGTCACTTTGACTTTTGTCCTTCATTTTCATTTGGATCTTTGCTTTTTTCAGTGCTTCTCTTGTCTTTGCGAGTGCCAGTTTTTCCGTCTCACCGTCCTCTTCTAGAAATTGAATCCTTTCCTTTGACCGTTTCAGTTGTGGTTGGACCTGATTCAAATTCTCACTCAGTTTTCTAATTTGGCTTTTGGTCTTTTCCAGCTCTTGTTCGATTTTTCTGCGTGTAGTATTTTCCAGCTCGTGGGAACTTTCTAGACTTTTGATTATTTCGTTTGCCTGTTTTAATTCACTTTGAGTTTCTCTCAATTTTTCTGCCAATTCTTCGTCATATTCGTGTTCCGATTGCATTGAAGAGTCTGTCTCCCAGCCCAAACCAAGACTCTCCTCTGAGCCATTTAAATCTGTGTGTAACTGCTCATTACTTTGAGTTACTTTGTCTCTTTTCTCTTGAAATTGGCTAGGATATTGGTGTTTTTCTAATATGCGGTTGAAAAATCCTTTGAATTCGTTAATGTCATTGCAATAGTTCTCATAAACTGTACTCAATACCTCGATCAGTTCTTCCATTGTTTTTAAAAACCACCAGTAAAATTCAAAGCAATCAAGTTACTACTCACAAGTCCTAGTCACATATTTAAATGGACCCAATTAAATGACAAATTCTATCAAAGCATCAAAGGAAGAAAGGAAAAGTAGAGCTGGTAAATTATAAAGGTTAATATATTACCAAAAGTATTTGTACAAACAGACTGTAGAAATCCATGATGACAAAATTTACGTTTTCACCATAGCTCTTCATCTGGGATACCCGGCAACCGCCAGTCATGCGGGAACAAATTTAGCGGCCTCTTATCGTCATTAAACTTATCCGCTGGGCTTCCTAGGACCTTCTTATTAAACCAGGAGCAGACCAGTCTCTTGTACCGAATTTTGACACTTTAAAATGTGTTTTCTCCGTTTTTTCTCCAAGCACTGCACCAGGACAACATGCACATTTATTCATTTCACGTATTTTTGCTCTCTCAAAGCGTACAAGTTGTCCACGTTGGACAGCTTCTCCTCCAACTTGATTTTTGTGTTCAGGCTGGCCTCCAGAAGAGTCGTGCAGTTTTCAATCTTTGTCTCGAGATCGCTGATCTCCAGAAAGTGTCCTGAAAGTCTCCTGAAAGTGGTCCTATTGTTAGGGTTGGGGTTTTGTGTAGGACCCAAATGCAGAAGACCAAGCTCCAGGGAACAAAACAGCCCTTTATTGGGGGTGAACACACCAAACAAAACACAAAAAGCACTCCAACTGGGAGGGAAAAACAGTAACACAAAAAGCAGTGTCCAGTCACTGAACCTGAGGAGCCTGGGGAGCCTTCTGGAGAGCACCAGTTGCCGTCATGAAGAGCCCCTCCGTCCTGGGTTTCATGAGGCGGGAGAGGTTCCAGCTCCGTAGCTCCACTCGCTCCACACCAAAGAAAACGCGAGAATGACGGGGAAAAACTAAAACTTATCATCAACCTATATCTGTATCATTGGGGTATATGAAAAGAGAAGTTTTTGATTATCAAAAACTGGAGCGACTATGTGAGAAGAAAAGGAAAACTACCGTAAATTCCGGACTATAAGCCGCTACTTTTTTCCCAAACTTTCAACCCTGCAGCTTATGCAATGATGCGGCTAATGTATGCATTTTTTCTAACGGCCGCCAGGGGCGCTCGAGCAGAAAAGGTAAGAGTGAGACAGGTGGAATATATGTGTCGAGGAAGATGCAAGTTTTACGTAACTTCGCGCTTTGTCCATGAATAAAATTAGCATGAGCAGACCCTCATCATGGAAAATTTAAGAAGAAATGCATATGACGCAGCTTTCAAGTTAAAAGCAGTCGAGCTGGCTTTCAGTGACTTTTACCGGTATGTTTTTTTTTTAACCAGCCCTATTAGCGCTGTGCTACCGTATTCCTGCCGTGTTACTGCCGCGTCACAGGCACTGTTCGGAAAGAAAAGCTAAGGTATATTATTAAAACTTTGAAAACTCCTTCTGTGTACCGTCTTTCTTTGTAAATATCTCATGTTTCAATGTGGGCACATGCGGCTTATAGACAGGTGCGGCTTATGTATGCACAAAATGGTTTTTTCTTTAAAAATGTACTGGGTGAGGCTTATAATCAGGTGCGCTCTTTAGTCCGGAAATTACGGTAGTCTATTATTTGATATTTGATAATATTTTTTTTTCTTTTCCTTTCCTTTACAACAGATCTAATGTCTTAAAGGGACGTTTTAAATTCTCTATATTTATTTTATGTTCTAGTAAAAGGTTTAGACTAAGTAATGGGGATTTAAAAGCAGGTAATGAAAAACAAACAAAACTATCAGTTTCTGTTTCGCTGTTGTATCCATTGATCGACGGTTGATGCCTAAAGTTATTATATTTTTTAAACCCTGTGCCCCGAAGATGCACTTTTGAGTTTTAAATAAATACAAGAGCGTAAAAGCTAACGACCATGTAGGTTTACCGTTAAAGTGGCACCAGCCTTTAACCAGAATTAAAGCAAAATCAAGCAAAATCAACGTCACACACACACACACACACACACACACATTGACTACAAACACCTTTCTCATAGCTCGACAATGTCTTCCATGAGACTTTCCAGAACTCCAGACGTCTGTCCCACCGTCTGCAGCCGGACCATCCAACAATGCGCCAAAGTCTGTACCGTTTTTCCCAACCTTCTAGTTTCCAACCGTTCCATAGAGAGTGGGGGAAACACCGCCACCTGCTGGAACAGCGCACAATGAGACAAAGGAAGCCACAATCACAGTGGCAAATAAAGCGCTAAAAGACGTGAAATCTCAATATATTTGAGAAATCTCAGAATGTTATGGCAGAAAACTTTTAAACTTGTAGATCTTTTTCTGTTTTGTTTTTTGTGTTTTTAATGAGTTTACGGCCCATCTAATTTTTTTGGACCGGTAGGTGGCGTTCACGCTAGACACCCCGGAAGTGACAAAAATCCCACAATGCCTTGCGTCTTGCGCTACAGCAACAAATTGTGCTGCATATATTTTCACTATTTGCTCATTTTATTTAAACCAACGCCAGTCAGTATTTTTGTAAGTGTGTAACTTATAGCTATCCATTCTTTCATGAACATTCCAACGTTTTGACAGCAACCGTCTCCGAACTCGCCACTCCTCCGAGTCAGCCCGCTCGCCGAGTCCTCCGCTCGCCAGTCACTCTTGTTTCACTTCAGATCGTATAAATCTTTCGCCTTTTACTAAAGATTTCCGTGGAGTGGAACAATTAAGAGTTTTACTCAATTTTTTGATGCCCTGCGTCTGCGGGGCTTCCTTCCTGTGTTGAAAATAAAAGCTCCAACCCAACACCTAGTATACTCTCGTGTTTATCGGCTGTTACCCGGATGTATAACTTTTGTTACAGATTGATCGTTGAAACGTCACGTTTTCCTCCACAAACCTACGTTTTCCTCCACAAGCGTACTTTTTCCTCCTACAGAGGCCGAATGCTGTTTTTCCGGACTTTAATCTTTGTTTACATCGGTCGGGCGAGTCCGTCATGGCTCGCGCGGCGCTCGTGACTCAACCCGGAAGGTACCGCCCACTCCCAGAATTCCTTGCGCGCATCAGGAAGTTGTTAGGAGCAGAAAATACGTTGAAAATGTTAGAATTTGAGACCACCGCAGTCATGTTAGTTCACTTTTGTCGCATTGTTTTACATATTCGCCTTTTTATTGTTATCTTTGCGTCGACATTGCTTGCAAACGTCTCTGAAATCAGTATCTTTCCAGCCAGCGACACCCCCGTTATCAATTATTAACATGCCCGTCTCTTTGTTTAAAACTATTGTTGCTGCTACAAACATCAGTTCAGCTGGAGACGAGTAAATTGGTCATTTATTAACATTACAGATGTTTGGGGTTTTCAGTCAACATTTAAACTGTGTGTATCAAGTAATGGCCGCTGCTACAAGCGCCGAACAACCATGCTAAATACCACCACATTTGGTGAATCAAAAAGGCTACATATACTTGGCTTCTATATGATCACTTTAATTGTGCTGGAATAAATGTTACTAGTAAAACTGCAACAGATTTAGGGACAAATTAGCAAACTGGCTGGCTGCAAGTGTGTTATTTGTACACCTGTACTTGTTTATTATCATTTATGTGCGCAATGAAACCCAGCTTTAGTTACAGTTTAACAGGATTACTCTCCTTAAATCAATGTTGATGGGTTATTATTTATTCTACCAAGGGGAAGATACAACATACATTTGATCAGTCAGCAAAAGGAAGAAAGGAAATTCCTTCGCGGCGACACGACAAACGACCAGACCTCTGCCGAGCAAAGATAAAGAACCCCACTATTTATAGACATGGTAGCTTGCTGTGTGATCGCAGCCATTTTCAGATGGTAGGTCAAAGTCACTTTGGAATCCAGATTATCTCTAAAATGGAATTGTTTGTTTTTTGGCCTATTCTCAACATTTCTTGAAAATTCAATCAAAATCCGTTGATAACTATAGTTGTTTTGGTCTCAGACAAAACCGCCTTGAGAAAGCTAATAAAACAGCCTTTTCCAGCCTCACAATGACAGACGAGCCCTTTAAAATGGGGGATTGTAACAACATGGAGGAGTTTGACGTTGTTATCCAGTTAGCTGACAAAGGCAGCCCAACAGCAAGGATTTGTCACGTCACCTGAGCTGTGTCAAGTTGGGATTCAAACGTTTCCAGCAGCAGGAAGGTTGTGGCTTTTCTCTGGGTTTCCCCCACCGGCTTCATTATCAACTCCAACTAGCGCCAGTGGAATTAGATGGTGGATCGCAGCCGTTCCCGCAGTGGCTGCGGCCCCACAACCCCCAGCCCCCGGGTATGGGATGGGGGGTGAGAAAAATGGTGTAACCAAAGTGTACTAA
>CAAE01008470.1:0-10170 GCA_000180735.1 Tetraodon nigroviridis | reverse complement strand
GAATTCTATACTCTTCTTTTTCGGCTGCCCTGGATGCTATTGTGTGTGTGGTTTCTGTGATTTTGGGTTGGTGAATTTTCTCTTTATTTTGCCATAATCTGGTTTTGCAGCAGCATAAAACAAAAAATAAAAATATAATGATTCTTGTGTTAGTTACCTACAGAATACCCATAACCTTTAAAATTATATTATCACTCATTTTACACAAAAAAAGAAAAATCGGCCTGAGAATGTTTTAGTCTCGACCCTTGTCTGTGTTCCAAAAAAGGGGTAGAGAGTTTCCGCAGAAGTGAACGAGGATGTCCTTCTGCATGTGGCAGGGAGCAGCATCCACAGATACACAGAGTGTTTCACCAGCATGACATCCATTTAGGTGGAAAAGCCCAAAGTATCGACTGTCAGGCAAAGCTGTCCCAATATTCCAGTCAGAATCTGAATCTGCAACTGAGGAATAACGTCACAGTTTTTAGTCAGAGTCGAACGCCGGATAAGCATATGCCAAAGGTGTCCATCACAGTTGCTCTCAGTGATTTGTGAAGCCTCAAAACTTCTCCTCTAACTTTACATTTTAGTCAGATAGAGAAGTTAAACAATAATGAACCCAATATTGCAGAAACAGGGCCTCGGACTCCAAAATCGCTTGTACCATCTGTTACTTAGTGCTGCAATGGTTTAAATGAGAGAATTTCTTTGTATTAGTGTATCAAAAGAGTATTAGTTTAATCTGAAGTTAAGTTCATTAAGGTAGAAAATGATTTAGTTCCTTAAGAAGTGAAGTAATTCAATACAATTACATGTAAAGTGTTTAATAGTCCAGAATATTTAATGTAGGACTGATAATGATGATTAAATGTCAACACATATAGCTGCCTTTTTTCATTTGATTGTTCAGTTAAACTAAACTGAATTTCTAGTTTCTGTAGGAATAACAACCAAAATCGATTTAATTCAGTTCAAAGACAATCTGCACATGCAAGTAATATATATATATATATATATATATATATATATATGTATATATATATATATTTTTTTAAAGTAAGAAAACCATCTTATGTGTCTGTTTGGACATGATCAGATACAGATTTAAGTTTCAGATGTATCCAATGTGTGAATCATTTAATCATTGCACGCACACATAGACAAAAGTCACAAATTTTGTACTGTATTTGTAATGAAGTATGATGTAATTACGCTAATACATTCCAGCTCAGATTTGCAGATACAGAAACTGCAGAACGCTACTCGATACCGTGCGCCCAGAGAACGGCAGTGACCCACATACCTCTCACCGAATCAAGCAGAGTGAGTAAATAAACCATTTCTGTGGTCTGCCTGTTGGGAGGTGAGTGTTCAGCAGTAGAGATATTACAAATTGTTTCACTGGTAATTAATCTTCAGGTCAAAATAAGCAATTTAGACATGGCCTAAATAAAGGATGTACTCTACTTAATGGGCATGTGGGAGTGGGTTCTCGATGAGTCAGTTATGTAAATGTTCTGCTCAAAGGTTAAAAAAAGGTAAGTATTTTAATGAAGTACTGTTTCTGTTCATCTTAGTTTATTGTTATTCATACCATAAACTATGTTTTTATTTTGTTTTTTAAAGAGCAACAGTTTGGGCTTTTATACAAATTGAAGAATGTTTTGTATTTTTGATATGCTAAAAGGCTCCTAGATTTTCTTTAACTCTGCCCAACAGCATGTCTAAGTGCTTCTAGGAGCTTTAAAAAGTTTATTTTTTTTTAAACCTGCTTTGTATTAGCATCAGTCTTTCCTGCAGAGAGCAGCAGAAGGAGAATGCAATTATACAAATATGCATGCTGGCCCTGTTGAACTGCAGCCGCCTGCAGTACATTCGACAAAGATGCAAGAGAAAAGATCTCCCCTGGACTCGGTGTGAGCTGCATGCCTGATGCATTTCTCCAAGGATAGGAAAGTTTAGCATTGGTATTCAGGACCAGTTGTTGCCTGGGCAGCTTGTTACAAGTCCCCTATATATGTTAGTATAGTTCCCCAGGTGCTGCACCTCCCATGATAATTTCACAACATGACCTCAGACCCTTCCGTCCCTCCGAACAACAGCTGTAGTGGCTATTCCCAAACATCTCATTTCTTTTGCATTGTTGTGGACTCATAAACAATTCATGCTCATCTATACGAGTTAAAAGAAAAAAAAAGTTGCACTCCTGGGAAAACTGACGGTTTCCGTTTATGATATCCACATCTACCATGGCGGAACCACTCCTGGCCACATGTAGAAAAAGATCAATGTTCTGAAAACTACAGGTTGTTTTTAACCCCAAAATTAAATAAACGGTATTTCTGTTCCATGAAAACATTATTTTTCCTGTTCTTTTTGTTAGAATCCTTGTCTTAAAATATTAAATTACATCAGACACATTTTTGTGAATTTTGAAATTGGAATAAAAAAAGGGTAAAAAACAGATCACCTAAATAAAAATGAAGAATGAGCCCCCTCCCCCCCCCGTGGGTGTTAGGTAATATATATTAAATATATATTATTAAATTAGGCATGGCACTTTTTTTTTTTTGAAAAAATAACCGGACGCGGGTCATCGGGGGCCCCTCATGGAGCCTGGGGGTGGGGGCATGATGGTGAGCGCCTGGTGGCCGGGACTTTACCCATGGGGTCCGGCCAGGCACAGCCCGAAGAGGTGACCCTCCTCCAGGGAGCTCACCTCCTGCAGGAGGGGCCAAAGGGTTCGGGTGCAGCTTGAGTCAGGTGGCAGCCGATGACTGGACCTTGGCGGTCCGACCCCCTGCTACAAAGGCTAGCTATAGGGATGTGGATCATCACCGCTCTGGTGGGGAAGGAGACTGAGCTGGTGCAAGAGGTTGAAAAGTTCTGACTGGGTATAGTCGGCCTCACCTCCATACATAGCAAGGGTTTTGGAACCAGGGCTGACATTTCTTCCACTCTTCCCCCAGCTCAGTGCCTGAACACTGGAGGTTACCCCAGTGAGCCAGTGGGGAGACGGATCCTGACTGTTGTTTGCGCCCATGGCCCAAACAGCAATTCACCGTATCCACCCTTTTTTGAGTCCATAGAGGGAGTACTAGAGAGTGCTCCCTCCGGGGGTTCCCTCATTTTCCTGGGTGACTTCAATGCTCACGTTGGCAGAGAAGACCTGGAGAAGTGTGATTGGGAAAGATGGCCCCACTGATCTGAACCCGAGTTGTGTTTTGTTGTTGGACTTCTGTGCTCGCCATAGAATGTCCATAATAAACACCATATTTAGACATAAAGGTCTCCATATGTACAGTTGGCACCAGGACACCTTAGGCTGCAGGTCGCTGATCGACTCTGTAGTCGTGTCATTGGATTTGCGGTCGTATGTCCTGGACACTCGGGTGAAGAGAGGGGCGGAGCAGTCAACTGATCACCACCTGGTGGTGAGTTGCCCCGGATGGTGGGGAAGCATGCCAGTCAGACCCAACCAATCCACATGTGTTTTGTGGATTTGGAGAAGGCAATTGACTCTGTTACTCGGGGAGTCCTCTTGGGGGTACCCTTTTGTTAGGGGTGTCAGGCCCCATGATACAGGCGGTCCACTCCCTGTACGACCAGTGTCAGAGCCCGGTCCGCATTGCCGGCAGTAAGTACTCGTTTCCAGTGGGGGTTGGACTCTGCCAAGGCTGCCCAGAACAGCACACTGATATTTCTAGATAGTGGGACTGCAAAATATTATCAAAAATCAATGCATTTATTTTGACAGGTTGAATTTAAATATGATTTAAAAAAAACCCAAAACAAACAAACAAAAAAAAACACTTGTGCAAGAAAAATGTGCTGTGTAGTGATGGAAATGTTTTGGTCCCAGGCAGCAACCAGTCTTCTGGCCCGTATGGGCTTTAATACTATACAAATAATTGCTAACAAGACACCCTGTCTTCTAAATACACTAAAAAATGCACTATAGATGTTTCTAGAGTGTTAAAAGTCCAATGTTGACATGAAGCTAGGAGAACATTTTGTGCATTTAGAGGGCACTGTCTGTAACGCAAACGTCTTCCTAAGCCACATAAACCCAATTCAACTAAAGCCCTTAACTTGTTTTTAATTTATTTCCCATGGTAACTGAGGACAGGTTCAACTTCTGGCAAAGAAACATTTCTAAAAAACAAGTCCGCTGATGATGAAGCTCTTCTGGCAAAGCCTGTATATTTTAACAGGTGACATCGTAGGTTAACAGGTCACCCAAGTCAGATACAATGCACTGATTTGCCTGTTTTAAATTCAGGGCATTATTCTCAACAAATGAACAATTCCAAGCTGTAGGAAACAAACCAAAAAAACCAAAAAAAAAAACACTTGCTCATTTGCAAAGTGCTTTTAAAATTATCGTCATATTTTAAAATGCTTAGAATCAGTCAGATGTCAATCAGATCCTTTTAAAATCATTTTTTAAATTATATTAATTGAATTTACTGCTGAATGGTAACTGAAGAGAGATTGTACGCCTACAGAAAGAACACACCACAGATTAATGTTTTATTTCTTTTACATAAAGATGTGATAGATTACGACACCCATTTTTCACCTAGTATTACAATAGCCTAAAGCTTTTATTTGCAAGGATTGCTCTGCATAAAGCTTCTTTTTTGGCTGTTTAAATATACCTGGCAAAAGGTTTGGAAACGCGTGATTGATCAAATATTTCTCTGCTGTTGTAATGGTAACTGACATTGTAATTTATATTGTGGGAAAGCCTGTTCATCAATGACATCAGTCCAACTTGAGCGCAGCTCTAGAGTGTGTTCGAGCTCTAAGAAAATTTTCAAAAAGTAATTTACCAAACAGAAAATGATAGCCCATTTTTGTTGACTTAGATACACCATAGTTCTTTATATTTCAATATCTTTAGATTCATTGGACCTGATATAAAATAACAACAAGTAAGATTATTTTTACATATATTTTAATTGAAATCAACATTACAATAATAGCATAATATTTTTAAATATATTCTTTTATAAAAAAATAAATTATTAAATTCTTGAAGCGAATTGTCCATTCATCCATTCATCCTCCTCCGCTTATTCGAGGTTGGGTTCCGGGGGCAGCAGTCCAAGCGGGGCTAAAAAAAAAGTCGTAAAAATATCCATCTATGGTCTTTCGCTTAATCCCGTAATGCGGGTCATAGAAGTGGTGGTAGTGTGGTCTCTGGTGAAGCGTTTCAACTTCCAAAAGCATCTAATGATGTAGAAATGCTTTTTTTAGATCATGGCTTTAGATGGCAGTAGTACAAAAAAAGGTAAAAAGAGAGGGTGATTTCCATCACAGTGCTCTGGGTCCTGATGTTAGCGAGTGTTTTAGACGATTGAAAATTCAAACAGTTAGTTTCAGCAGGTTGGTTTGGACTAAGCAGCAGAAAGCCTTCAGCAGCTTTGCAGGTAGGTGTGTGTCTTATTTAGCGTACTCAGTAAGTACAGACTAAAGATTTATTATTCCTTTTTTTACCAAAGCAGAAAAATTGACAAAAAAATTGAACACTGGCTACATGCTCACCCCCTGTTTCAGTGGCATCCTGATGCGTCTGAAGTTTGCGTGACCTCATTTTTGTGGTTCATTTTGATTTGATTTTTAACTTTAATTTTTACTGCAGGAACAGGAAAAAAACCCATTATTGAACAGCCTGCTGAGAGGAGCAGTGAACAGAGCTATTTTCAGCCTTTTGTTCCCTGTTTTTATGCTTGCTGATGCATTGTGAAAACATTAGATAGTAATTTTATTGCCATGACAGCCATCACAAGCTTTCAGACACTCTTTTAAAAAATGGACAGAGGTGAAGGTGGGTATTTCAGAATCCAGCACAGCCTGTGCCCACAACCTTTCTACTGAAAATAATAGTAGAAGAGGGATGGATGGAGTACAGGCTGTATTGTCATTGTTGCTTTCTTTTGTGCCTGCCTCACTTCAATGTTGTTGTACACAATGCCAGTTCTTTGTTTTCCATCTTAATTTTTTCGAAACTTACATCTCATATCTAGTGGTCGCCATCTCACCTGGAGCTGGTCAAAGCTGGTCTAGACATTTATGGAATCCAGGTTCTTGTAACTGTGATCAACATTTACAACTCTGATACAACCCAGGTGCTTTCTTTCTAGCTCTACTGAAAGGTTGCTGTCATTTCTTGTCAAGTGGATCAGCTGGGCAACATCCTATGCCCATTCCCTACAGGCTAGTGCAATTTTCTTTCCTTCTGCAATTTCTTCAGTGTGAGAGATAAAGGGTATTCTATTCTAATTTAATAAAACGATCTGCAATGCTCCTGTGCATGCAGCATCCAATTTGCGTGGTAACAATTTAGTTGGAGGAAAACATAGTAACCATTAACCTTTGCTATAAATAACGCCTCAATTTGCTGCTAACATTCCTGCTTGTTAGCAGGTAATTAATGGTGAATTTGTGTTCCCCAAAATAAAGTGTCACCATTTGTGTTTCTATAATGGTCTTTTTCCATGTTTGGAAGCTTTATACATGCCTTGAAACTTTAAAGCACTCTGCTGACGCCAGAGAGCAGTTTCAGAACACTTAAGCACATGTGGCAACTATTTTTGTATCATTTATTATTTGATTTTTTATTTCCATCATATTTTATGAACGAGACACACTATTGATGTTTAACTCGGGGCATTTTCCCGTTTGACTTCTGACATCTCATAAAGTACAGATGTGTCTCAGGTAAATCAGTCACCAGGGCATCAGTGTTTTTTTTAATAAAAGTCCTAGTGATGTCCTGGTTTTCTTGTTCTCATCTTGTCAACCTGTGACTGAGTGTGTCCAGCATGCAGGCTGGATGGGTAGAATATTTGTGTTTTCTTCAAACAGTGATATGATGACGCAGCAGAGAATTGCGAAACTAAAGCGCTTTTTTTTTCTATCACATGTGGGGCTGGGAAGGTGGGGGTAATGATTATTTAATATTCCTTTTGCGGCCCTCACATACTGACTTACACTCTTTTGCTTTTCTGTCTTTCCAGCCTGCTACCATTTCTCCCTGTGGGGGTCTTGTCAATTTCTCCCAAGACTCATAATTGCTTTCCTGGCCTCTCCGTGTAATGGCCCCATGCTGAGTAATCCTGAGCGCTAGGCCGCTCTGCCTGTGACTAAAAATTACTCTATTGATTCTTCCCAGTGTCAGGTTCCCTCGTTCTGTCTCCTGATCTAATTTCTCAACTCTTTCATAAATGGCAGTAATTTCCTCACTGCTACCTCCTCCTGCCTCCCAACCCTGGTTTCACATACCTAGTGCAGCGCCCCGGAGAGCCCCTTGGCTAATTTGGTCACGCCCAATGGTCAGTTCTTGTTTGGGTTTTTTTTTTTGTTGTTTGTTTTTTGGTTTTTTTTTTTTGTGAAACTGTTCACAAATGAAGATCTGTGATTTTTGGAAGAGGTACATACATTTTCATCCTCTGTTACTTAAAATTTTTACTTGAACAAAAACAATGTACAGTGTGATTTGAAACATTGTACAGCCTTTTGTTTTTATGTTTTGTTACAGTAAAGACTTGTAGCTCAACGAGGTTCATTTTGTCTTCTTAATGTATAAGATAAAGATTTTATGTTTAAGGCAATGTCTTAGGAATAGAATCTGTAGTATAGTTTCAGTCCTAGGTGGATGGGAAGTGGTGCTGTCCTGTAGTAACTAATGGGGTTCGAATTCCCTGGGGGGCAGGGGCTTTTATGTGTGTCTCCCCGTGCCTGTGTGGGTTTCGTCCACAAACTGTAGTCCTACATTTGAGGGACAGGCCACTCCAAAGTGGACAGTATACAGTTGTGCTGTGTGAATGTGCGTCTGAATGGTTGTCTTTGGGTGTTAGCCCTTTGATGACCTGGATGGTGTTTCTGTGATGTCTCTGGAGCTACCGTATTTTCATGACCATAAGGCGCAGTCTCAGTTACGGGTTTGTTTCTGTACTTGAGCCATACATAAGGCGCACTGCATTATTAGGCGCATGCTAAAACATACGGTATAAAACGACAACTGAAGTAAAACAGTGAGTTTCGACACATTTATTGAACAAAATATTCATTCTTCCACCACAAAACCGTCAAAGTTTTCATCTTCTGTATCTGAATTAAACAGCGGCGCTATTTCAATGTCCAACATCCCGAGTTCCTCATCTTCATCATCTGAATCAGACTCGCCGGCCGGTTCCGCTTCAACGTTAATGGCGGCTTTTCCGAAAGATCTCACAATACATGAAGACGGTATCGTAGCCCAGGCGTCTACGATCCACCCGCACATGGTGGCCTAAAGCGAGCCTCATACGCGTGTCGCTGGACCGGTGCCATTTTAGGGGGTCCTTACGCAAGTACCGGTAAATAGTGCTTAGCGGCTCACCTCTGCTGGATATTCAGCAGAGGTGTGCCGCTGAATCGATGGGCGGAGCGTTTACCGTAGTGCACCTACCAAAGGCACACAGCAGATTTTGGAACTCAGTCCACACACAAGGCGCACCTTGTTATAAGGCGCACTGTCGATTTTGGAGAAAATTTCAGTGTTTTAGGTGCGCCTTATGGTCGTGAAAATACGGTAATCCCAATTGTTTTTGTGCAAGATGCAGAATCTTCTGGATCAGTTTTCCATCTAACTAAAGCCTGGGACACGCTACGCGGTTTTCCAAGTACTTGGCTCGTCAACACTACAAGACTCTTTAGTCAGGATGGAAGATGGGAGAGTCCACACTACATGATTCTTGCCTTTAGGAGGTGTGGCCAACTGCCCTGACTCGGAAAGTGCGTGGCCACAACTGAAATGTCTGTTGTTGGCCATGGATTTTGTTATAATTCATTTCCTCCCCAAAATGCTACTTATAGCCCTGGAGAATTTCTTATTGGTGCATATTTTAAAATAATCTGTCTTGGTAGTGGGTGGCGGAGCTCAGGGTGAGTTTTTCTTTTTTTTTAAACATACCTTTATTAAAACTACATAACAACTATGTACAGCTAATCGACCTCAAACCATTTTTATATCTCCGGTTGCTCTGCTGTGCCACAGCCGCTGTACTGCTTTTTTTCTCTTCAATATTTTGTGGCCCTGTACATGTCTGCTCTCATTGGTTGGAGCTCTTTCTACAACACAAGAGAATTTCTAGCAGGTATGGTGTCCAGTCTTGCGCCTGAGACTGGGTGCAGGCATCTCGAGGGTCATTAGTCGAGCCTCAAGGTATTTAAGCTCAGTCCCCCAGCGGATGAGTGACTTACCACAAATTGGGGAAGGGCGAGTCTTGGCGTCTAAGATCCCAAAAATCGTGGAGTGTGTCTCCAGCCTAACCCTCAGTCCTGATCAGTCTTTCTGTCCCAGCTGAAAAACACCCCCACAGAACGATGTTTCCTCACTAGGCTCCAGAGATGGTATTGGTCAGGCAATGAGCTGTTTCTTGGTTCCTTCAAACAGAAGTTTTAGTTTTGGTTTTAAAAGGCCAGACAGTCTTACTTCCTTAAAGATGAAAAGAACTTTAGGTGCTTTCAGCTGTCTGTCTGAGGAGAAGCTTTGGTCTGGGTACTCAGATTGGTGGAGCTACATTGATGGAGGATCATGACCCCCAAGATGGGTAAGTGGAGATTTTTTTTCATTTTATTCAGAATCGCATTGTGCATTTTCAATGAAAGTACAACATGGCATTCAGATTCTTTCAACAATATTGTATGGCCAGTGCAACATTGAAGAGAGCATCCATCCATCCATTATCCTACCCGCTTTATACCCAGTGGTGTGGCGGGGGTGTGCTGGTGCCTATCTCCAGCTCTCTTAGGGCGAAGGCAGGGATCCACCCTGGACAGGTCGCCAGTCCATCGCAGGGCACACACACCATTCACTCTCACATTCATACTCATTTAGAAACTCAATTTTACCAAATTTCCTACCTCAAAGTTTGCTACTCAAATGCTGAGCTAGCTTATCTTTTTCATGTTAAAGGTATTAATAAAAGTTTATGCCAGATTTGTTTTTTGCTCACATCCTTGATTCTGTCCAAACCAAAAGAAGAATGCATGGAAACAACTGGGGGCCACAACTTCTTCTCAAATGTGGATAATTGGACAGATTGTGTCTTTTCCTTAAATATACTAAAATGTGTAGTTTCTGTAAAACACAATGATAATAATAATAATAATAATAATAATAATAATAATAATAAT